>JAURVB010013045.1:0-131679 GCA_033002965.1 Piper betle
AATTTTTAATTTTTTCATAAATTATACGTTATAGTGGAATTTTACTATTTTAATCGACTCCATACATAATTTATCCCTTAAATGCTTTAAAACTTCTATTTGTAATGTTTTTAAAAGAATTTACCGTTGTGTTAGCCTAGTTAGAGTTAAAAATAATACAGATCAATGGAGTACATATGTAATTGTCCAATTTGGCATGCCAATTCAAATTTAGGTTATAGATGAGTCACGGATGTGGTCACGAGTCCAAGTCTATTCAATTCGTGGGCTAACCGGCTATAGTCGTGGATCTTGACGAGACAATGAATGCTAACAACAATTTTTGGATAGTGATAAGCAAACTCGGACTTGGTAGGCTGCCAAAGCAGGCGTGCTTATTATGGACATGACCAAAAGCTTAACCGGTCTGACAACTCCGAACTTCATCCACCCTCCTTGACGTTTCTTTCTTCCTCCTTTTCTTAGCAGCAACGCCGCCAGCGTTGGGCTTTCATTCCGGCGACCAATAGCTAGTTCGGCGTGGATTGCTAACCACCTGGGCTTGACGAGGCTGCAGAAAAGTAAAACCTTTGATGTTGATCCTCAATGCAAATCTTTAGACTTCTCCACGATGACAACAATACTAGCCGTGGTGAGATGCTCCAGGCAGCAACTTCACTGACTTTTTTCCAACAATGGCGGTGATGAACTCCGACAAGACTCGATTTGGGTTTTTAGATCACTCCTCTAGCTTTATGTTAGTGACTAATTAGGGGCTTGGAACGACCGGCGTTGGTCGGAAAACTGAAATTAGCTCTCCGCAACCACTCCTAAATCCTCTGTTTTCACCTTATCCAATCAACTACTTCTTGACTTTTTCCGGCGACAACGGAAACTTAATCCAGTGGGAATTGACTTGAATTTGTAGATCGCTTCGCCAACTTCACTATGGACACCACGATAAAGCCGGGAACTACTGACTTTAGTTGGAAAATCACCACGAAATCCGTCTTCCACTGATGCTTTCTGCTTTGTCTCCTCCTTTGTCCGATGGGTCGCTTCTCGGAATTTTTTCGGCGATCACGTTAGACACCACTTTGGGGACAGGAATGACCAGACTTTGGTCGGAAAACAGCCACGAAATCTGCCACTGCTGTTTTCTGCTCTGTTTTACTTTCTCCCTTCTCAAGTGGGTAACTTCCTGATAAAATTCCGGTGACAACGATTTTGAAATCTGGTGAGAATCGATTTGGATTTGTATATTCCTTCACCGGTTTAACATTAGACACCACTTCAGGGCCGGGAATGACCGGCGTTGATTGGAAAACGGCCGCAATATCAGTCTGTCCTGCTGTTTTCTGCTCTGCTTTCTCCTCTACTTCGATCACCACCTCTTGGCAAAGTTCCGGCGACGGCGGCAAGTCCGGCCGCAAGTCTGGGTTGTGTTGTGTTGCGGCCACTCCGAACTCCACTCCGGTGGTCTTGGGTGTCCTTCTTCCTACAGCAGCAAGGCAGTAATCTTCCGGGGGAACGGCACCTTCGTGTCAGTGTAGCAGCAACGGGGTGTCTCACGGCAGCAGCTCTCCGGCAAAGGGTGTGTTACTTATCTCCAAACTCCCATGATGACGACCTTCAGAAAAGCGGCCAAGGGTGCAGCGAGGCAGCAATGGTCCAACTCCGGCAGCACTCGACGGGAGGGCACTGGCAGGTGCAAGCTTTCTTCCTCCAAGCAACAGCGGCGTTAGGGTCTTTGGCATCTCAAAACAGGGCAATGACAGGGTCTTTTCTTCCCCTGCTTCTACTCTTCTCGGCGCAAACAAGCTCCGCAGTAAGGCTCCAAGCGTCTCCAATCAGGCAGCAAAGAAAGCTCCTCTTCGTCTGCAAAGCGGCAACACAGATCTCCGGTTATAGGGTAGGCAGCACGTCGAAAAGGTGTCAAACGGCAGCAAGAAATCCTCCTAATCCGTCCCCTGTTTTTACCTGCAAAAGAAAAAATTTCTTTTGCAGCTGTGACCTTCAGGCGTCGGCGACGACATTGGCAGTTTTTTTGTTAAGGTAGTCATTTCACAGAACTCTCTTTTAGTATAATTCTTGATTATTTTTTATTTTTAGCTTCGAGCCCTTAAAATCGTTACCGGCCGTTATTATCCTTTTTTACTTATTTTCAACTACGGTGATTTTTTCTGAAATACATAAATCATCCACGTAATTGAATAAATATTATCTACATAATTAGATATGTATAAATCTTGTGTAAACAATTAATATGACTTACTTTTAAATTTTAAACATATACTAGTTAATATATATTTTAAAATTAATATTTATTATCTAAAGAGCAATATACATTTCTAATCTTTTCATCTAAATTATAAAATAATTATTATCAAAAGAGCAACTTATACTAATTCTATATAACTTTTTATTTACATAATTAAAATTTAATATAAATAACCTTAATTGTGCTAGGAGTCAACTCTCAAGTATATAAAATAATTAATAAATACATTATTTGTATTACTTAAAAATTACATACATTATTTAGCTAATTGTAAAGAAAAATAATATGTTTTAATAACTTTTATGATTTGACTCAAAAGAATAAAATATTAAATTAGTTAATATAAAATCATCTATAGAGTTCACTTGGCAAACTATATAGTCAAGTTAGTTTGGAGAATTTTTGAAGTCAAAACAGAGTTTTAAAATATGATTTGAATGCTAAATTAATTTTCAGCTCAACTTAGGTATTAAAATTTATTAAGCCCAATGCGTTTGAATTGGACAAAATATTCAGCTACAAAAATTACGAAGGGTAGGTCTTTTTTCTTTTTCGAAATAAAATTATATAGGATTAATCAAGACTATAAATTTGATGCAAAATCTTACAACTAACAGGCTGGAAAACTCAAGACGGTAATAACAGCCAAATTTTACCCTTTATGTATTTTTTGGGTTTGTAGATGACAATTATCACTCTTTAATATGAACACATCTTCCAGCCAAGTCTTTATAGTTTGATCATAATTTATTAATTAATAGAAGTGTATATTTTGCCGACATTACTGTTGTGAATTATTTAAGTTTTTAAATAAGCACTAGAACATTGCAAAGCTGACTTAGTGAGCGTTGTGAAGGCGCTCGGAGAAAAGGTTGTTTTGAATGCATTTTTTGAGGCCAAACTTTGAAACTTGGAAAGTTCTTCACTTTACTGGTTTTATTTTCAAGCAATTGCATTGTTGAACATATGGGCTAACTTAGCTCAACTTGAGTTTGGTATAATAGTTTCTATTGCTAGCTTTTAAAACCCAACCAAACAATTTATTGATTCAAGCCCATCAAACTTGCTTCGGAAATACAATTTATTGATTCAAGCCCATCAAACTTGCTTCGGAAATATAAAAAATGGCCACCAAACTAAACAATTTACAGGGTTGTTACTTTCGACTAGGGGTGCTAATTGAACGAACGAGCTCGAATAGTTCGAAACTCGTTCAAACTCGACTAGAGATCGAACGAGTTTTGGACATACTATGCTCGAGTTCGACTCGAATATCTTTTGGGTTCGAGACTCAAGCTCGAAGCTCAAGTCAATATATTTAAACTGCTTAATTTTTGTGAGCTCGTTGCCAGCTCGTTCATTAGCTCGAAACCGGCTCGATTAAAAGTCAAAAATACTTCACTTAAAAGAAAAATGAGGCTAATATGGTTTGAACCCACGAAGTCATCAAGGTGAATACTTACCATCTCAACTATCTTGCTTCTTTGTTATTATATTACATATATATATATAATATAATATAAAGACTATATTATTATATTATTTTATCGAGTCGAATTTGAGTCGAGCTACGAGTCGAGTTCGAGGTCGAGTCGAGTCGAACACAACCTTACTCAAGCTCGGCTCGTAAGATTCGAGTTCGAGTCGAGTATTTAAATATCGAGTTTCGAGTCGAGTCAAGCTGAGCCAAACGCTAAATGCTCATGAGCTGGCTCGCTCAATTAACAACCCTACTTTCGACCAGTATTTAAAAAAAAACGTTGGACAAAAAATATATTATTTATGTGTATAATCACAACGGTGATAAAGAAATAGTGAGGGGACGTGTTCACTTAACATGCATGAAGAATTTTGTGTCCATGTCGTAATCGTTAATTAATTAATAGTGTCGGTTGTTTGACCTATGCAAGCATTAGTCATGCCAATTCTACATATCCCGGATAGTGTGGCGCTCCGCAAACCATCCATTTGTCGCTCTATCTCCACCCCTTTTTCTTTAATTTTACCTCCACTCCTATAAATACTCTTGATGTATTATCTTATTCGAACCATTTGGTCTCTCATTTCCTTCTATTCCACAGATTGGATTTGGGGGGCAGTATTATATGATGAATGTCGGGCATTTTTTACCTCCATCTATAGGAATTCCCTTGCTGCAGCTTCCTTCATGTAATGAATGTTAGGCATTTACACATGCTCATAAAACAAAAATTAGTTTCTGATTTTCATTGCATACAGAATGTATATACGATTGATCGTATTATATAATTGACATATTTTAATATCAGCAAGAACGGATACGAGAATATCAATAAGATACAAATTTTGTCATTCTTGTAAATCACACATGCACATCATGGAACTACCCTCATCATCAAACTATTTTTTTAATTTAAAAATTAATATTAAATGTAGATGATACAAAAGTATCAGATATTACTAATACTAATTATTCTCTATATAATTTTCCCATGCCGTATATATTAATGAAAGGTCCATCGAACTTCTAGACGTATGTACAGTCCCCAATATCAAACGATTTTTAATGGACATCTTTTGTCTACATATTAAATTATTAAATGGCGTGGCTCATTTGTCTTTGAACTTGGGCCAGACCATGCCACTAATTGCACCATGCATGGTATGCTATTATCACACCTTCTTATATTTTATTTTGAGCAGTCCGGTCTCTGTTGAAAACTAAACAAGCATATTATATTATATTCATAATAAAACTGATTTATGATTCTCATGAGTCAATGCCTACGCTCATTTTACGAGTCTTGGGTCATGAAAAATATTTAGCACGTATGGAATTTAGAAATATTTTCACCATTTCCATACCTCGGCCGCTCGAATGGTCATGGATAAACGTCCACACAATCATAGAGCCCATGCGCAATGATAATCCTCCCTCCTCCTCTCTTTATAAACACGTCCGATTTGTGAATAGGGGTGCTAATTGAGCGAGCGAGCCGAGCTCGACATGTGTTCGAGCTCGGCTCGAATAGTTCGAAACTCGTTCGAACTCGACTCGAGATCGAACGAGTTTTGAACATACATGCTCGAGTTCGACTCGAATATCTTTTATGTGTTCGAGCTCGACTCGAGCTCGAATATACTTAAACTGTTTAATTTTTATGAGCTCGTTCGCCAGCTCGTTCGTTAGCTCGAAACCAGCTCGATTAAAAGTCAAAAGTCAAAAGTACTTCACTTAAAAAAAAATGAGGCCAATGTGGTTTGAACCCACAACCTTGAAGTCATCAAGGTGAATACTTACCATCTCAACTATCTTGCTTCTTTGTTATTATATTACATATATATATATATATAATATTATATTATAATATAATATAAAGACTATATTATTATATTATTTTATCGAGTCGAGTTCGAATCGAGCTACGAGTCGAGTTCGAGTCGATTTCGAGTTATAACCGAGTCGAGTCGAGTCGAACACGACCTTGCTCAAGCTCGGCTCGTAAGATTCGAGTTCGAGTCGAGTTCGAGTCGAGCATTTAAATGTCGAGTTTCGAGTCGAGTCATGCCGAGCCGAACGCTAAATGCTCACGAGCTGGCTCGCTCAATTAGCAACCCTATTTGTGAAATTGCTAATGTAATTAACTATGTATAAGTCTTTAACCTTGCCTTATCCCCAACGGGGCTTATATTAGTTAAGAAATTTCACATCATAATCTGAAAAGTATCCATAATCAATGGCATGATCTGTAAAATACTCCAAATTAATAAGTGAACATCTTTCACTTGATAATTATTTTTAGTGCAAAGGCCTGACTTACAGCATGATTTCTATTCTTATGGCTTATAGAATATTAAAGAGCGATAAAAATATTTTAATTTTTATCATTTCACTCATTGAGTGAGAGTAAATGAGATACGTACTCATGCTGTAGAAAAAATGCATATATGTACGTATTTAATTGCATTGAAAAAATTAATAAATTAAATTTAAACTTCAATAACAATAAACTCTTTGTTGGTCTGCTAATTTTGCTGATTAGCATATAAGTTTTGCATGCATTACACATCAAATATCATCCCCCCCGCCCCCTATAAAAAGCCCTCAAGAGTTGCACCAATGTACTCAATAAATTCCCGCTTCTTTACCAATTCTTTCTTTCTAATCTGTGTCCATTCCACCATTGCTCATATTCATGGAGCTCAAAAGCGAGGATAAGCAGATAAAGGAGCTCCTCCAAGCTCACACCAATGTGTACAAAACCCTCATTTAGCTTCGCCAACACCATGTCCCTCCTCGCCGCAGTCCAACTCGGCATACCCGACATCATCACCCAACACGGCGGCGCCATCTCCTCTCCGACCTCTCCGCCGCCGTCGGCGCACCGCCGTTGAAGGCCAAAGCCGTCGGCCGCCTCATGCGCCTCCTCGTCCTCAACAACATATTCAATACGAAGGTGGGTAGTGATGGAAAAGTACTATACACCATGACGCCGTCGGCCACGCTCTTGACCAAGGAGTGCGCCATGAGTATGTCGCCGTTTGTGCTCATACAAGAGCACCCGCTTATGACTTCACCCCAGAGCTTGTTTCGGGAGTGGCTCCAGCGTGATGGGACGGCGACGCCGTTCGAGATGGCGCACGGGTTTAGCATCTACGAGGGGATAAGAGCCCGGCGTTCGCCGCGGAGAGCGTCGAGGTCTCGGCGAGCGATAGCCGGCTTTTCATGGCGGCCTTTGTTAGGCAGTGCCGGGAGCATATGGAGAGTGAGATCGATGGTGGACGTCGGGGTGGGATTGGTATCTCGGCGAAGACAATGGTGGAGGCGTTCCCGGGGCTCAAGGTGCAGGTGCTCGATCAGCCGCACGTCATCGCCGCTGCTTCGGACGTCGACGGTGTCGAGTTCGTCGGCGGTGACATGTTCCACTCCATTCCTCCTGCCCAAACAGTTCTAGTTAAGGTCGGGTTAAATTAGCAAACCAAGAAATAATACAAAGAGCCGTACTAATCAGCTAGGTTGGGTCACTACAAAAAACAAAAAAATCTCTTCACAGGAATTTAATAAATTTAAAATATATTATAATATGAAATTGTAGAATAAGTGAGGTGACGAAATGAAAGATGGCTAAAAGTTTTTAAAAAATTAACATATATTTAGTTACAGATATTAAGATAATAATATTATATTCTTTTTTAATTAACCGTAGAAAAATATAACAAAAATTAAAATTTTTATCCATGTTTTTTTATAAAGGGTGAAGAAAAAACATTTTTTTGTTTTGGGCTAAATAAATTTAAATCATGCACAGTCAAAACTCAGACTAAATTTGGCAGATGATAATGTGGAGTCTATTCCTAATTAATTTAGAATCATTTATATTGGTTTTTCAATACTACAAAAACAATGTAGCATGAAATACATGATTAAAACTATAATATCACGCACATTTAGAGTATATTTCTATTCATCTTACACTACCTAAAATTACATGATTATAATTAAAATTAGAGGAAAAATTAGCATCATTTTAACAGCTATATATACTAGATGCTATTCATTATAGCGTTTTTATTGATATATTCCATCTCATTTTGGTTATTCTCCCCGTGAAAGTCAAAACTTTGATCAGAACGCAAACTAGCCACTTTCTCTCTCTCTCTCTCTCTCTCCTCTCTCTCTTATATATATGTATATAAAAGTATATTTATGTATATATGATAGAGAACTTTAGCTTAATTTCATATTTAATACTACTATCCACTAAAACTTTTAATGCAAGTGAATGCAACAGTGGGTTCTGAACAGCTGCACGGATGAGGAGAGTGTCAAGGTCCTGCAAAATTGTAGGAAGGCAATTCCAAGAAGAGAGAGGAGGCAAGGTGATCATAATAGACATGGTGCTGGATGAATCTCACAACAACCAGGAGGTGAGCCAGACACAGTCGTTGGTGGACGTGGTCGCTATGTTGTATTTCCAGGGAGAGGAAAGGCTAGAACAAGAATGGCAGAAAATCTTGGCGGATGCCGGCTTCTCTGACTACCAAATTGCTGCTACTATGGGTTCTTCGTTCTGTCATTGTGGCCTACCCTTGATACACAATAAAGTATTAATTAGCAATATTTTCCGATAAGTTGTAAAACCTTAAAAATAATTATGTTATTTTATTTCGGGTTTTTATAAATTTTGGAATGTGTCATGAATATTATTTGATTAAATTAGTTCTTGGGGATTGAAATAATTAATAATCAATTTTTATCTTTAGCACAACACGCAGTCTGGCAAGTCTATGGGCTATTTTCCTATAAATTTTATTTGTTTTTCTTTTTGGTTGAATATAGTTCATAGGCCAAACCCTTTGGTCTTGGTGTTGTGGAGGCCATGGCTTTAGGGCTGACCTAAAGCCATGCCTTATGAGAGGTAGTGTATGGGTGTGATAGTGAGAGAAGGTGGGAGACTTATCCTCCCAATATTGTTGATTGTAGAGTACAATTTGGGGAGGAAGTTGCGGGCACAACTTGATTTTCTAAGTTATCTTCCTCCTTATTTAGTGGACAGTGGGCACAAAATTTTTCTTCTCCATCTTGTGTTGTCTTCTCCCTACTTGAGCCCTCTCATTCCTCTCCGCATGAGCCTAGGTACAACCTCACCCTCCTCTCATTTTCTGTTTGTCTAATCTTAATAGCATGAATTCATGCATTGTATCCTTGTCATTTTGCTTACGTGGCATGGTGTTGGGATATTTTCTTCCTCATAGATGTGGCCAGTGTCAAGTTTGTACCTTTCTTTCTCTTCTAAGCTTTTGTTTTCTTTTTCTTTTGGTGGGTAGCAGACGTGTTCTTGTTTTCATCCCGACTGTGCGTCGTGGCATGTGTTTTAATCTCGTTAATATGCGTGTGTCTATATATATATATATATATATATATATATATATATATATATATATACTTGATAATCAAACACACAACATGTAGTGATATGATTAAAATTAGTATATGCATGTATTTGATTTTCTAAATTATCTTATAGTATGGATGTGTTTAATCTCGTTAATATTAGTATAAATGTTAATCTTATAATAGTAACTAGTTAAGGCTTTTATCTGATATCACCCTAATATTTTAATTTATTAGTTACTCCTAATTAATCAAATAATTAAAATCAATTGTAATATATTTTTGCATTAATCGCTAAGGTAAGGATTTAGTGTATCAATTGCTACAAAGAGTTTGTTCTAGAATTTGTTATAACAAATCCCTTGCCAACGACTAATAATATCTAGAGGTGTATAAATTTACTTCAACAATATTATTTTGATAGTGGGTGACCAAAATTAAATTAGTCATACTATGTTAATATACTATTTACTGGCCACAGTATTAGTGGTTAATCATGTAATAATTAAAATTTTATATTTAATTAGTGAGATTAATAATTAAAATTTTATGCATATTTTAATAATTATCGGTTATAGTAAATATTACACATGTATTATTGTTTCACTCGTGAAATTAAAATAATCTTTTAATTGTTTGCTATAAGTAATTATTCAATTTAAAATTGAGCTATTATATGGATATGCGTTGGTTTGTATATTTTGATTGCTATGGATTTATTTACGTCATTATTAATTGTTGTACATATACTTGTTATTTTTTATACATGTAATCAGTGATTATGTTATAGTAGAACTTATGATTTTATTTATTTTATAAGTCAGTGAGGTTCAAATAAGTAAAATATGACGCCTTTACAAATTGTTATAAATTATTCCAATTACATGACCCCTATTTTAACTAATAAAGGATTGAAAATGTAGGTATGAGTGTGGTACACTTGTTGGTAAAATTTTACTATTATGGATAGAATTACCATCGATTTAAATATCTTATTGGTATGTTAATTACAAAAATAAATTGATAATAATTTTACTCGATGGTAGAATTATTTAATGGCATGATTAAATTTTCTCCTTGTTATTTATGGTTTGTTACTAATGGTTTGGTGTGGATGTATATATTGAATGGTATAAATTTCTTACATAATAAATTATTATCGGTTCACTTATGAGTATATATTTTATTGTTGTATTACATGCCATCATCATAACATTTCAAGTATATGTTTAGAGAATTATACATATTAACCTATAAATTATTTGTGATGCCCAGATTAGGATTTCTTTCATGTTCATGGTTCATCCAACAAGTTTCATGTCTGTATAATTAATTAAATATATATATATATATATATATATATATATATATATATTGGCAGCTCTAGTCAATCTGAGCCTAGATTCGATACCATGTGTCAAGTGCACTCAGAGTTAAAGAATTCACATGGTCCGACACAAGGTTAAAATTAATGGAAAGATGAAATATCTGCCCCCATGTTGAAAAGGGCGACATGGCACAATTGTAACACCCAAAATCCGGGTCACGCTAGCGAGCCGAACCAGAATGTCACCGGTCCCGATTGGGTCGGCTAACTTGAACCCAACTCATGCATATCAACTCTTGACGTCTTAAGATGAAGATACTAATTGCTATGTGTGGATGAATGCACAAAACCCTAACATGATATTATATGGATGACATAGTCAACTAATTCACGTACCAATATAATTGTGATAAAATTAATACAAATAACCTGAATTGAAATAGACAGAGTCTCCCCTAAAAGTGTAAGTAGGGGGCACTCTATCAAAATAATATGTATAAACATATATAAATATATTAGATATTGCTATTCACACAAAATTCTAATCTACTGTATAAATCATTCTCATCAATTTTGGGTCTTGACCCACTTGTTGTACATATTCAATGTTTAAACATATTTACTAAAACATATATATTAACATATCATCGTTAGCGATCTTTCTACTACAGCAGACATCATATCACATCTCATCATCATGTATTGCATTTCATCACATCATTCTCATTAGAATAAAATTATAAACAAAATATTGAACATTCTATCATCTGACGCATGTGTACAAGAGACATCACTGCTCCTCTGTCCAACTTGGCACATCCAACTCATGATTATCACCTACACATATTATAAAAACACATTAATAACGAGTGTTACTGGTCTAAAATATCACTATATCAAATTGGCTATGAGAGTTAACTCTCATATGAAGAAAACATTCGTACACTTCACCAGAACTCTTTGAAAGGTACCTACTCAAGAGATGCTAAGCGACAGACCCGGTAACATCCCGAACTAACTGGTCTACTGATGCCTCTCTTGGAATTTTCTCATTTTACTGTCTGGTCCCTCAAGACTAGCAGTATATCCTAGGTCCTCTCCATTCTTCCATAATTCTCCTGACTTAAAGTACTGAAGGCCGAGTACTCTCAGGCTGTCAATTTTAATACTATTTGAACTATAAGTTTGGACATGTGTTGTTAATATACTCCATGATTTGATGCCTCATAATAAGCTATGAATTCAGCTACCATGGTGGAAGAACCTATTAGTGTCTTCTTAGCACTCCTCTAAGAAATAGCTCTTCGAACAAGCAGGTAGACATAGTCAGAAGTAGATCAACGACTATCTTGATATCTAGCAAAATCAGAATCAAAATACTCAATGATCTCAAGTTGATCTGACTTCCAATATATAAGCATGTAATGTTTTGTTCTCTGAAGATATCTTATGACTCTTTTGGCTGTCATTCAATGATCCAATCCCAGATTACTTAAATATTTACCCAATATTCCAATAATACACATAATATCTAGACGCGTACATACTTGAGCATACATAAGACTTCCCATTACTAAAGCATATGGAATCTTTTACATTTCCTTTTTTATATGTCATTTTTAAGGCATTGATTGAGACTAAATTTGTCTCATTTAGAAACAGATGTATCTCTTGGTTTACAACCTTCCATGCCAAATCTCTTAAGCACTTTTTCTATATAGGTCTTTTGTGATAATTCGAGTATACATCGAGAGCGATCCCGATGTATTTGAATTCCTAATATCAAAGATGCATTTTCAAGATCTTTCATTTCAAATTTCTTTGATAAAAATCTCTTAGTTTCGTGCAAAAACTATATATCATTGTTGGCAAGCAATACATGATCAACATATAAAACTAGAAAAATATAGTTATTCCCACTAAACTTATGGTATATAAAATTATCAATCACATTCATCTTAAAACCGAACAAGAGAATAACTTGATGAAGTTTGTGATATCATTGACGAGAAGCCTGCTTAAGTCCATAGATTGATTTCTTTAATTTGCAAGTCATATTCTTTGAATCTCCCGATACAAAGTTTTCTAGTTGTACCATATAAATTGTTTTATCAATGTCACCATTTAGAAATGCGGTCTTTACATCCATCTGATGTAACTCAAGATCAAAATGTGCCACTAATATCATAATTATTCTCAATAAGTCATTCGATGAAATTGGAGAGAAAGTCTTATTACAATTAATGCCTTCCTTTTGAGTAAAGTCCTTCGCAACAAGAAAAACCTTATATCTTTCTACAACACCATTTGAATCCCTCTTGGTTTTAAATATCTATTTACAACCAATAGGTTTCGCACCTTCAAGCAATGAGACAAGATCCCAAATGTCATTAGCTTTCATGGACTTCATCTTTTTATTCATGACATTAATCCACTTTTGAAAATTAGAACTCTTCATGGCTTGGTGAAAGTTGATTGGATCATCTTCCACCATTCCAATGTTATCCTTATGTTTTTAGAGAAAGATAATATAATCATATGAAATTGCATTTCTTTTTTTCTTGTGGATCTCTTCAATGGCATTTGCTCTTGAGGCTGTTGAGTTTGCTCTTCAGGTAAAACTTAGTGATTGTGATTAGGGAGATTCTAGACATTGTCTTGTAATTCTAATATTATTTCTTAAACAACATCAGGAATATGATCCTAATTATTGTCGAGAACAATCATGGGAAAAGAAATAGATTTTTCTTCAAAGGCAAAGTCTCTAACTTCATACCCCCTCCAAACTTAACATCCTCAAAGAACTGGGCATTTTTTGTCTAAAAAATGTTCTTGTTGTGGGATCATAAAACTTATACCCTCTAGACCGTTCAGAGTGCCCAACAAAATAGCTGCTAATTGTTCTTGAGTCTAGTTTCCTTTCATTTGGCCTATAAGGCCTTGCCTCAACTGGACAACCCCAAATGCGTAAATGCTTAATACTGGACCTTTTTCCAGTCCACAATTTATAAGGGGTCTTAACTGTTGCTTTTGTTGGTACTCTATTAAGAAAATACGCTGATGTCTTTAGCACCTCACCCTATAGTGAATCAGGTAAAGTAATGTGAGCAATCATTCTTCTCATCATATCTTTTAATGTTCGGTTTCATCTCTCAGCAACACCATTCATACTAGGAGTACCTGACATTGTGTATTGTGGGACGATTCTGTACTCTTCTAGGAATTTGGTAAATGGTCTTAGACGTTGTACACCTAATCCATCATAGCTACCATAGTATACACCATCACAATCAGATCTGATAGCTTTAATATTTTTGTCAAGTTGGTCCTCAACTTCAGCCTTATATGCCTTAAACACGTTCAACACTTGAGATTTCTCATGAATGAGATAAAGATAAGCATAATGAGAATAATTGTCTATGAACGTAATATAATATTGTTGACCATTCTAAGAAGTTGTAGGAAATGACCCACAAATATTCGTACATATTAATTCTAAGACGTTTAAAGATCTATTGGCACCTAGTTTTTTTATATTTGTCTGTTTTCCCTTAGTACACTCAACACAAACTTGAAAATCTAATAAATTAAGAGACTCAAGAATTTTATCTAACATAAGTCGTTCAAGTCTTTGTTAAGAAATGTATCCTAAACACTTTGTGCTAGAGGAAAGTAGAATTCTCATTGATTAATTTTCTTTTCTTACCACAGAAACCCACATGCAAAGTTTCATTAAAAGATGCAATAATATCAAGTAAATATATATTATCATAAAAAATAAGGAACCCGTACCCACAATATTTGAATTTAGAAAAGACTAAAGTTATTATTTTTAAATAAACAAGAGTAACCAAATTTGCCCAATATAAAAATTTGTACTTAACAGTATATGTAAACCTCCACATTCTCCAGGTCTGAGGAACTCAAACACAGAGTTGTCAGGATCCCTCGGGCATAGAACAACCCTCTCACTAATCTAGAGCCCGCTATGACTGTCACGTGCACCCGCTCATGGTACATGAGATTCGGTTTCACCATCTCTTGTCTAGCTAAAAACTTGATAAAATTATATATAGGCTGGGGAAAGCATTTAAATAATAGGCCTAATGGCAACTTGTGATAGATCTTGTTTTCAAAATCATGCTCGAGGGATCTCATCCTTGAGGGTTATTATTCCAAAAATTGGTTAATTAAATGGCCCGAGTTAAGTGAGATCCAATAAAATGCTACTTAACCCATCCTCCAAATAATAAACCAAATGTACAATAGAATAGAGCGTAAAACCAGGACAAGTCCTAAACATACATGGTAGAAGCTTCGAGCGTGTTTTCACCCTTAGGCGGCGAGCTCCTACTTCGTACCTACACATCAAAACTAAATACTAACACCTATTCTAATCATTTGATGCATAAATATGATGAAGAACTATATAAAATCACACTTAGTCAAACAAGAACACAACAAAACATATACAATCAAATAATACACCCTACTAACATAACCTAAGTCCTCATAATAACTTAGCCCTAATCATGAAAACATAAGCCCTTATCACCTCTTCTTCACATACCAACTCGGTAACTGATGCATAATCACTAGCTGAGACATGAAGGGCAATCCAATTCACACAATTACAAACAACTAAAAATCCTATAATAACTAACTCGTGTATCCACCCTAATCACAATTTAGCTGTTACTACCATTATACGACCATCTTCAATACTTATCAATATGACTCTATTAACATCTAATTTCAAATCTAGTGTTTCTAATTAGACCTCGGTCTTTGCATTCTTAGTCAACTATAGTAAATAATGCATTAAAACAATTCACTTTCAAAATAGATGTATAGCTTTATCAATGTTGTTTATGAAAACATTCCTATTCAAAGTAACTTACATCCAATCATGACATTCAATTATTAATCAAGTCACATAGTTTATAAAATTAATACTTAATTTCTTATTTCCCCTAATTCTCTGTAACACAAAATTTTCATCAATCAATTATCATAATTTAATCATGCTATGCTATCCACAATCATGGACTAAAATCAAATCAATCGGCAGTGACATATACCTAATGTCGGCGTCAAAAGCGGCGACGACGGTGACGACGACAACGGTTGACGTTGCTGTTGGCATGGCTGCAGTTCGGCTGAGGAAGTACTCGGTTGGGCTAGGACTAGAGCACGTGGCTAGGACGTGGTTTGATTGGGGCTGATCTGGTCGTCCTATGACTAGCTGGCGATGACGCTGGCCGGCAGCCGGCAAAAATATAGTAAATCAGCAACTATGTTGTGGTGCTATTGTGAGGGATGAAGGGCGAGGGGGAATATAGCATAGCGGGAATGAAATGGCCGGAAGGAGATGACCACGCCGGAGGGAGCGACCGGCGGCACAACTCACGGCGGCAGCGGCGACGGCTATGGCTCAACACAGCCTTGGCTAGGGCAAGGGGAGGCCATGGGAGGTAAGTTGAGGGGGTCTAGTTGTGTAAGGGACAAGGGGTGGTTGTGTAATGGTGGTCCGGTCAACAGCGAGGGTGGTGGTGGAGCACAACCGGCTGGTGGTGGTGCTAAAGGCTGGCGACAGCACATGCAAAGTGGTGGCCTTGGGTCACTGTGGATGTGGTTGTCTAGGCCGGGGAAGGGTTAGGAAAGAGGGGAAAGGGACTAGGGAGGGTCGTCGAAGTCGTCGCTAGAGTTGGTGGCTGGCACGACGCATGCAAGGTGGCTGACAGTGGGCGGCGGGGACTGGAATCGGGGAGAAAGGTAGGGAGAGGAGGAATGATGGGAGTGGGGTAAGGTAGCGACAATGGCACTGGCCTGGGGCATTGCGGGCTGGCATTGGTACGGCTGACGGCAAGGTCGCCAGTTGTGGGGTGAGGCGCTGCAAAGCGTTGGGAGGAAAAACAGAGTTGGGGAAGAAGAAAAGAGTTGGGGGCAATTTTGTAATAAAAACTTGACTCGTTACCACTCGAATCAATATTACGAAATAAATTCTAAATAAATATAAAATAAATATGATAATATACAAAAAAAATAAAATAAAATATGTTCAATAAAATAAAATTACATGTTCTAGACATATTAACCCACCCAAAAATAATAAATATTGTGTCCTAACATAATAAACAACCTAAATCTAATTCTACAATCTACTAAAAATAATAAAAAATATGAATGTACACTCATATACTCTGATAACTCATTTTACTGCTGTCTTCATTACATTATCATTGTATACTTAAGCACACATGACCCTCATGGTTTATAACGCACGATTGGCATCAGCTCAGTACGAGTGTTCTGAAATTAACTCGATAGAAAAATAATGGTCGAATCGACCGATTCTGACTATAAAACCCTGACTCGGGTCATGGGTTATACAAAATGAGCCAAAATGACACATTATACACTTGTGATACCGAGAGGGTGAACCAATGACAAACCTCAGTAACTGCAAGCAGTGGGCTACGTAACGTTTGTGCACATGTGTAAGTTTTTAGTTGGATGAGGTGGCTACCCCTTGCGTCATAATTAGAACTTAACATTGAATCATAATTACTAAAAGACTTGGTTAATTATTTTGTGAAATATATTGACTGTTTTTTTAATTATACAGCTTAATATTTTTATCACTAAGGCGGAATTGCCTTCACAGGTGCGCGCATGGACGAATGAGATAAAGTCGAAAACAACTAGAGGAATCTATTATTATATTCTTAATTTTTCTTACTTTAGTTGTTATTATACTTTTGGTCTGTTTGAATGACGCTGAGATTTCAGTTCGTTTCTTAGGCCTTAGTTGATTCTGAGCTTTAGTTATCTAATATTTTATTTTATGACATGACTTAGAATTTAAACCTTAACTAATACTTTGTGTTTGGATCTATTTATGGTGATAAACCAAGCAAAAATTAATTTTTGAGGCACTTAATTTTATGTTGTAATACTTGACTCGTGATTCGGAATAGGCGGGTAACTTGGTTATGATTTTTTTCACTTGTTAATTGTTAAGGATAGAAATGTTGATCCGCTTACTTGTTGCAATAAACATCTTAACTCATTCTACTGTTGTCTTCATAACATTATCATTGTATACTTAGGCACACATGACCCTCACAGTTTATAGCACACGATCGGCATCAGCTCAGTATGAGTGTTCTGAAATTGACTCGATAGAAAAATAACGGTCAAATCGACCAATTCTGACTATAAAATACTGACACGGGTCACGGGTTTTACAGCAATGAGGCAAAATGACACATTATGCAACGTCAGTAACTACAAGCAGTGGACTGCGTAATGTTTGTGCACATGTGTGAGTTTTTAGTTGGATGAGGTGGCAACCCCTCCCGTCATAATTAGAACTCAACATAGACTCATAATTACTAAAAACTTGATTAGCATTTTATATATTGACTGTTTCTTTTAATTATACAGCTTAGCATTTATATCACTAAGGCGAAATTGCCTTCACAGGTGCGCGCATGGACGAATGAGTTAAAGTCGGGAACAACTAGAGGAATCTATTATTATATTCTTAATTTTTCTTACTTTAGTTGTTATTATACTTCTGGTCTGTTTGAATGACACTGAGATTTCAGTTCGTTTCTTAGGCCTTAGTTGATTCTGAGTTGTAGTTATCTAATATTTTATTTTATGACATGACTTAGAATTTAAACCTTAACTAATACTTTGTGTTTGGATCTATTTATGGTGATAAACCAAGAGAAAAATTAATTTTTGAGGCACTTAATTTTATGTTGTAATACTTGATTCGTGATTCAGAATAGGCGGGTAACCTGGTTATGATTTTTTCACTTGTTAATTGTTAAGGATAGAAATGTTGAGCCGCTTACTTGTTGCAATAAACATCTTAAATCAATAAACTAAATGAAGAATTTCTTTCTTTTTTTTGGTTATCCGATGCATAAACAACTTTAACTTTGAGTGGATAACACTATTGGAATCTATTATAAGAAAAATTAAGATGAGCTACATAGTTTCCATAGCAAAACCCTAGTAGTAGTTTTTTTATTGGTTCTGATCTCCGCAAGTAGGGGAAAATAATTGATTTGTACAGTTATTTTTTTCAATCTCTACTAATTGTGGAGAATATAACTAATCATGGAACTGCTATAAGGGCTTTGTTGTAGCAAGTGCTACAGAAAATCCTATTTTTAAATTTTAAAAAATGCACTAGTTAAAATTTTTAAAAGTCATTATATATTTTTTAGTAGGTTCCACAAAACAAGATTTATATGTATGAAAATTAGAGTGTATACGTAGAAGGTTGATAAAATTTTATTTTATTGGCATTAGACAACGTACTTTTGAATTTTAAAAATGCACTAGCTAATATATATTTTGAAATTATATTTTATTCCAATTATTTTGATAATAATTAAGATGAAAGGGTTAGAAGTATTGAGTTGAAAATTTATAATTACCCTTATTTTTTCCCTACAAAGATTTTGAGTTGTGGGACCCACTAAATTGGTCTAAATAAAAAGTATAGTTCATATAAATTATATGAGGTGTAAGTCATTTCTATTATTTATTTATTTTCCTCCAAACTCAAATGTCTTGATTAGATGGTGTGTGTGGTGTGCGTTGGATGTGTTGTGTGAGTGAGGATGTGTGCGTTTGATTGACTTACGACCCGCCCAAACCAGACCAGGTGTTACTTAAAAATATAGGTAATGTAAATATAACATTTCAGAACATGAATTGAAATACAGCAAAAATGTCTCGCAACATATAATATGAATCATAACAATAAATCATGTTCTCTAAAATATAAAATAACTATCCCACAGTGTAGGACCGTTTCCCATAGCCACATTTATAACACAAGAGAATAATAATGAAATCCAACTTTATTATCGATTCACCATACTTGGGTTGGTAAAAGAACCAACAACCACACTTCTATTCTTTAGTCCCAAAGCTGCTCACCTGCGGAGGCAATTCCGCATTAGTGATAAAACCACTAAGCCGCATAATTAAATGAAACAAGTCAATATGATCCCTATTATCATTTCACTCGTTATTATTACTATTATTGCACAAACAAAGAGTAATTATCCCTCAGGTCATTCTGAGATTAGTAATTTGTCTCTTAGGTCATTCTGAAATTAGTAAAAGTCAACTCTCAGCTCATTCTGAGATTAGAAAATATCTCCCAGCTCATTCTAAGATTAGGTGGTCTCCCAATTTATTTTGAGATTAGTCATGGTCTCCCAATTCATTCTGACATTAGAAATCGTCTCTCAGCTCGTTCTGAGATTAGGTAGTCTCCCAATTTATTTTGAAATTAGTCATGGTCTCCCAGTTCATTCTGAGATTAGAAAATTGTCTTCCAGCTCATTCTGAGATTAGGTGGTCCCCCAATTCATTTTGAGGTTAGTCATGGTCTCCCAGTTCATTCTCAGATTAGAAAATTGTCTCCAAGCTCATTTTGAGATTAGGTGGTCCCCTAATTCATTTTGAGGTTAGTCATGGTCTCCCAGTTCATTCTGTAATTAGAAAATTGTCTCCCAGCTCATTCTAAGATTAGGTGGTCCCCCAATTCATTTTAAGGTTAGTCATGGTCTCCCACTTCATTCTGAGATTAGAAAATTATCTCCCAGCTCATTCTGAGATTAGGTGCCGACAAAGGCTACCAGTTTGGAGAAAAAAAACATAATTTCATATAATTATATTAATTTAGGAAAATATAACATTTCAAATAATTATACGGACAATATAACATTTCAATTAATTATACGCACACACATAGTAACACACATAGTAATTTTAAAGGTGTGGCCCCTTATCGATCTGAGTCAATTCCTTGACCTCGATTGCATTGCAGCGCATGGTGGTCGAATTTAGGCTCAGGCCGACCAGGGCTGCCAACAAGGGAAAGTACAACATTTTAAATGATGATACGGACCTGGATATTTTGAACTCGCAGCTGCAACCAATGATCCTAATCTGAACGAGAATATAAAATTATACATAAGTATAATTTTATTCGAGTAGGAATGCATGCAACTAAATATCTAATATATATATATATTATAATATACATTTTCAAAAATTTTAAATATTAAATTAATAACAAATCTAGTGAGATAATTAATTATTCCTGTGACGTAATCATGTAAATCCTACTTCACATTTTAATTTAATTATTTAAATCATAATTAATACCTAACAATTGATAAAATAATTATTACTAATAAACAAGTATTTAATTTTCTTTTGTGGTGATAATTATTTAACCCCGATCTTGATGATTTAGTTGACGTTTATAATTTTTAATCGCTATTATTATTTATAGCAATTTAATTAATTAAGTTGTTCAATTAAATTATTTAAAATAATTTTTATTATTCAAAAATATTATTAATACAATTATTTTAAATTATTTAACTCAATAAAGTTTCAAACTTTATTTATTTTTATTATTCTCTCTATTTTCGACGCTGGTGATTGCTACCCGACTATAGTTTAATAACTCATTTTCTACATTACTGACTTGTTATATATATATATATATATATATATATACTTTGTACAATTTAATTTCAACTTGTATTTATTATTTTAAAATTAAAATGTAAGTGGCTCATCAGGAGAATCGAATAGAGTTTTGCTCAGCTCAAACTTGACTTATTTGATTTCGAGTTCGAGTTGAGTTAACAAGTGTTCGAGTCAATTGAAGGTCGAGTTGAGCTCGATATAGCTTAATTCATATTTATTAATTCCATTCTTTCTTATAATTTATGAAAAAAATTATAATTAAAACATAAAGATAATTTAATATTTATTACAATTTTTTATCATATAATTTAATTAAATTTATATAAAACTTAAAATAAATATAGTCAAAAATCTTATTTCTTATATAAAGTATAAGAACTTTGAGTTGAGTGAGAAATACATACAAGTACAAGTTCAACTCATTTAATATCAAGTTAAGTTTTGAATCGAGTTGAATATCAAGCCAAATCAAGTTTTTATCGAGTTGAGCATTAAGTCAAATCAAGTCCAATTGAGTCTTTAACAGCCCTATTTAAACGGACTGCTTCCCTTAAAATTTTTTTAACAAACAAATTTTAACACGAGATCACAGTATTCAGCTCACCTTTGGTATTACAATTTATTAAGCTTGATGCATTTGAATTGGATAAAATATTCAACTTGGAAAATTATGACGGGTGGGTTTTTTTTTCGATATAAGAATATATAGGATTAATTAAGAGTATAAATTTGATGCAAAATTTTACAACTAGCAAGTTTGTAATACTCAATAAGATGACAGCATACAAATTTCAACCTTTTTTGTATTTTTTTGTATGTGGATGACAATTATCACTCTTTAATATGAACTTGAGATTTGAGAACTGAGAGTTCTCAAGTTCTTTGACCTCGAACTTTGAAAGTTCTCAAGTTCACTTTACTCGTTTTATTTTCAAGCAATTGCATTGTTGAATATATATGGGCAAACTTGCTCAATTTCAACATAATCTTGGCATAATAGCTGCTTGCTTATAAAACATAACCAAACAATTTATTGATTCAAGCCCATCAAACTTGCTTTGGACAAAAAAGCCCATCAAAACTACAATTTTCATGATTAATTCTTTTGGCCGGACAACCATTTTTTTAAAAAATACGTTGGAAAAAAATTTTATGTACATAATAACAACAGTGATAATGAAAGAGCGAAGAGACGTCTTCAATAAACATGCACGGACAATGTTGGGGCCATATAGTAATTGTCAATTAATAGTTTGGGGATTGTATGACCTACACGTTATTCACGCCCCATTCTACTTAAGCCGGATAGTGTGGGGTTCCGCAATCCTTCCTTTCGTATCTCTATCTCCACACCTTTTTTCTCCAATCTTACCTCCACTCCCAGGTATAGTCTTCTTGTATTATCTTATTCTAACCATTTGGCCTCTCTTTTCCTTCTCTTCCACAGAGTGGAGTTGGGGGGCGGTATTATATGATGAATGTTTGGTACTTATATATTCATATATATATATAAACCAAGTATTAGTCTCTGATTTCCAATGCATACATAATGTATATACAGTTGATCGCCTGATTAAATTCTCCTTATGCCATATATATTAATGAAATGTCGATCGACCTTCCAGATGCATGCATAGTCACCAATATCATACATTTTTAAATGCCCATCTTTTGTCTACATATATAAATTAATTATTAGTAAATGGCGTGGCTCGTTAAGCCTTTGAACTTGGAACATACAAATCATGTCACTAATAAGACCACGAACAGTACACTACTATCACACCTTTTTGTATTATATTTAAGCATTTGAGTTCAAGTTTAAAAACTTTGAAATTGGGACTAGATTGGGATTCAAAGGGTAGTGTTGTCTCGGAATTATTTATATTAAATTAATTATAAAAATAAAATTATATAAAATTAACATTTTTTTCGACAATTAAAATTAATATGCACATGATTCAATATATTTATTATTGTTTTGACAATTAAAAATATTGATTTAGTTAATTTTAAAAATAATATATTTTGATAATTTTTATAACATGACTTAATGAGTTAATTATTAAATTAGTCAATATAAAAATATTTAAGGAGTTTGGCTAGTCACAAAGTTGAGTCTAGTTAAAGAATATTTAAAATGAGTTTCAAAACTATGAATTTCCAAGGCTGAAAACTAAGCGAACAAATTATAAACATGATAAAACTGTTCTATAATTCTCACCTCTAAGTTTATGTTTATTTTAGACTCATGAGTCATGAAAAATTAGCACAAACAAAATTTAGAAATATTTTCACCATTTCAAAATATGCGTCGGCGGCTCGAATGGGCAAGGAAACTTCCACACAATCATAGAGCCCGTGAGGAAACTTCCACACAATCATATAGCCCATACGCTTAAATAATTCCATGATGAAATATCAAAAAAATAATTACATTCTATCGTATACTTTGATAACTCAATTCTCATTATTTTTCTAACGTTATCATTATATACTTAAAGTACATTTGACCCTCATCGCTCATATCACACGACTGACCTCAGTTTAACACATGTATTATGAAACTGACTCGACTCGAACTGACAGCTGAGCTGACTACTTCACTATTGTAAAACTCTGACTCGAGTCGCGGGTTTACAACGAGGCATAAACTAGATTATTAATTTATAAGTTAGAATATACATAGCTTACTTATTAATATATTTTAATTATTTGAGGAATTATCATTGGTTTTCTCTTTTTAATATTTTGTTTGCTATTATATATGATTAATTATTAATTTATAAGTTGACAAATATTGACATCCTTATGAGTCCAACAAGTTGTTGGCATGTTTTGATTTTTCCTGATAATGATTAATGATTTGGTGTGACCATATATAATTAATTAAATATTAAATTATTATCGTTCACTTATAAGTAATTAACCAAATGATTAACTAATCGTTGTGAAATATATTTTTTTGTTTTTTATGTACCTAGTTACGTATCACATATCATATCATTTCATGCATTAGACTAAGGAATTATATGTGTTATTGTATAAACTATTTGTGACTCTTATATTAGGATTCTCGTTGTGATTATAGTGTCTCATCATATTTATCAGTCCGTATAATTATTTGAAATATTGTTTATGCTTTTTGGTAGCCTTGGTCAGTCTGAGCCCATATTCAACAACCATAGGCTAAGCACAACTGGCGTCAAGGAATTAAATCTGTTCGACATAGGGCCGCACTATTAAAATTTTACAAAAGATGAAATGCTTACCCCATGCCCCAATGGCGGAAGATAAATCATTATACACTTGTGATACTAAGAGGGTGAGTTAATAACAAATATTGGTAACTACAAGTTATGAGTCACGTAGCGTGAGTGCACATACATTGAATTGTAACTAGATGGGTGGCCATCCCTCTCGATATAATTGGAGCTCAACATAGGCTCATAATTACTAAAACACTCAGTCAATGAGCTTATGTTTTTTGTAATTATATATTGACTTGTTTCTTGTAATTATATTACATAGAGTTTTTATTACTAACATAGAACTACTTCCGTAGGTGTGAGCATAGATAGATGGGTTAGAGTCAAGATAGCTGGAGGACCATGGTATTAGACTATTGATTTTTCTTACTTTAACTGTTATTATATCCTTGATGTGTTTGCATGATAGTGACATTTCGGTTTGTTTTATAGGTCTCAGTTGATTCCGAGCATTGGTTATCTTATATTTTATTCGATAGCATGGCTTAGAATTTGAATTTTAACTAATTCTATGGATATGAATTTAATTTGCATTTTTTAAAATTTATGTCATGTTATTTATGATGTTGATTAATTAATAGAAAATTAATTTAAGAGGCACTTAGCTTTAAATTGTAACACTTGGCTCATAGCTCAATACAGGCGGATCATTTGCAAAATGAATAAATAAATAAATTTTGATAAACATGAATAAGATTAATATTAATAAGTAAATCCGTCATAAATAATAATAAACAACCATATAATAATGCATTATAATCGACAAATATATAAATAACAAGAAAGAAATAATAATGAATAAATAAATAAATAAAACACTCATAACATTAAAATATGTCAAATGATGTGAATACCCATATAAACTAATGTATGGAGTCACGAATTACCAAAAATGGTTGAAAAATGGATGAAAACAACTCCACAACGACTCAAAAAGGTAACTGAGTCAACTGGGCTGCATTGAACCTATTTGGGCCAAGTCACTCTATCCAGGTTAACTAAATTGGTGGGCTGGGTCGACTGGGCTGACAGTGGACACACACACAAGTGCAAACAGGTAAATAGGGTCGCGGGCTGGGTAGACATGGTTATTACTAGTCAGGCATACGGGTAGACATGGTTATTACTAGTCAGGCATACGGATACAGAGACAAGCAAAGGAGCCCAACGGGGCCACCAGTGCCGATCGCTGGAAAATGCCAATGGTGGCACAACGAGTGTAACGACCCGGCCCAAAGTGCATGTAATGGGCCTAAGTCATTTCTTTAAAATGGTTAATCAAGTTAAAGATCTATAATCCATTCCCACTTATAAAGTGGATTTTCTCCCAATAGGTATTAGATGTGGGACTACGTTGAGGGATCTCACAATCGACCCACCTTAGGAAATTTCGTCCCCGAAATGCTTATACTTGGCCCGTTGCTAGCCCCAACCCAGGACCTTTCTGGCCCGTGACTGGCAGCCTAGCCAACGTCCTTAGTCCAGCCCACCATCTAACACGGAATTAGGTTGCTTTGACACCACCTGTAACGACCCGGCCCAAAGTGTAACGTAATGGGTCTAAATCATTTCTTTAAAATGGTTAACCAAGTTAAAGATCTATAGTCCATTCCCACTTATAAACATGATCTTCTCCCAGTAAATATTAGATGTGGGACTAAGTTAGGGGATCTCACAACGAGGGTTGCCACTGGTTGTAATCGACAGAGGGGAAGACAAGGAGTCTGATAGTAGTGGTGATCGACCAAGTCCTACTATTGACCGGTCAAAAAATGCCGCCAGAGTTGGTTGAGTCGCCGATGATGATTCCAGGTGTGACAATCAGTGGGGCTAGTCTAAAATGTAGGCTAATGAGTGGGGAACGTGTCTGAGGAAAGGATCAACGGTGTCCGGCTGTGATTAGCATGAAAACAAATAGAAGATGGTGAAAATGTAGTCGAGGAACGACATTGCTGGCGGCAATCACAGCCACGACAATGGTCAAGGGTGGTCTCAAAATGTCGGTCTCGGTGTGGGGAAGCTGACGTGGTGGTAGGCCTCGCTAGAGGAGGTCACTAGCACAAAAGAAATGCCCGAAAGGCAGCGGTGGAGGTGGAATCGGGCTGACAATACATTGTTGCCAAAGGCGGCGTCAGTGGTGATGACGGGTATGGGTTGATAGTCGGCCATGAGGCAGTTATCGTGGTGCCAGTCAAGGGGCTGGAGGCGGGTCAAAGACTCACCGATGATGACCCAAAGAGATGGCAGCGCTATTAGTGAAAATTCTCCAAAAAGTGGGGGAAAGTTCTGGAAAATGGGCGGCCAATGCTAGGGTTGACGTAGCTGAGCCAGATCTAGCCATGTGGCATTATCTGAACACCCAAAAACTTGTAGCCCTAATGTGGTCTAACTAGGGTATATATATATATATATGTTGGAAAGCTCGGGATGATGCTAACAAAAGTCAAAATTGACTCGAAGCCTAAAAGTGACTCTATGAATGGAAATCGATCCATGAAATCTAAATGGGTCTTGAAACCCTGAGTTCAATCAGATAAAATGTGAGATTCAAATTAAATTGGGCCCACAAGGCAATTTGTCAGTCTAAAATCTCTAAAATGCATATAAATGAGATATCCTGAAAAACCCAAATAGATATAAAACACTATAACGACTAATGTCTAGCCCTAAAACCTTGAGGTAATCACAAGTAAAAATCTATATACCTCATGCATACATTGATAACTCATCCTTTACAATTACATAATTGAAGCTCTCATCTATATATTGGACATACCCAACCTCTATAATATAATCATATGACCATTTGGGTCTCATACTTATGTTCTGAAAGCTGGTTTGACTTGAACCGACTCAAATTGACTCGAGAGTGACCCTAATTGGGCAATGCAACAAGCACGTAAAACCCTAACCCGAAGCTAGGGTTTTAAACGGATAATAAACGCGGCAACGACCTATTTTAACTGTAAAACCCTGATCTAATTACAAGTGAAAATCTATATATCTCATGTATACACTGATAATTCATACTCTGTTATAGAATAACTCAAGCTATCATGAGGCATACCCGGCCTTCATAACATACTCATATGGTTATTTTTCTCTCATACTCATAGATTAAAAACTTGTCTGCCTCAAACCAACTCTAACCGACTCGAGACTAAACCAAACCGGGCAAAGTAACAATTAGGTAAAACTCTAACCCAAAGCTATGGTTTTATACTTTTGAATTGATCTCATATCTTATTTCAAAATATTTAATATTTTTTAATTATTCATTTATGTATCTTTGTTTCATTTATAACCGAATCCTTCGACAATATATGCCTTGTTTCAATCAATATTTTGCTTTATTTCTTTCCATTACGAAAAATCACTAGACACTCTACCAGTTCCCTGAATAATGATAATAACCATATCTATATCAAGTATCCGAGGAAAAGAAAATGTGAAAATAAAAGAACTCCTCCAATTTGTACAAGTAAAACAATCTTTAGCGGTTTAGCTTCGCCCGCAACGTGTCCCTCCTTTGAGCAGTCCAACTATTTTGTAATTCTCGTGAGTGAATGCCTATGCTATTGCTACCACCGAGCTTGGAAATGTTTCTATTTTTTCCAACACTGCGGCAGCCGGATTACGACTCTTGGAAATATTTCTATTATTTCCAACACGGCGGCAGCCGCGTTACGGCTGAGCTTGGAAATATTTCTATTATTTCCAACACGGCGGCGGGCGGAATATTTGGTCGCTGAAACTTGCACATAAAGCCCGTGCATGGATAATCCCTTCGACGGCTTATTTGTGAACTTGCTTATACGGTAAGTTTCTTTAAGAATGAATTATTTTTGGTGCAAGAGGCGATCTTGAGCTCGTTTCGTACGTACAGAGACCTGAGTACTTGACTCAGAGCACGATTTCAATTATCTAATTATGGCTTCCATTATATTAAAAGATCAGTGCTAAAAATATTTTAATTTTTATCATTTCAATAATTGAGCTTTTAGTATTTGGGGGCACTTACTCACGTTGCATAAAAAAATGCATATATGTAATTATTACACTGAAAAAAATTATAAATTAAATTCACACCTCAATAAACAAGAAACTAATTGTTGGTCTGCTATGCTACGTGTACGCATCAAATATCAAACACCTTCTTTTGCAAAACTTTGAAAATATATTGTGCTCAGTTTTCTCTACGAACTGTGTGCCCACGGACGTATACTTTTCCCCTTATGATTCTCATATATAAAAAGCCTTCATGATTTGCACTATTCAAGAAATTCCCAGTTCTTTGCTTATTTCTTCTTTGATCCTCATCTGTGTTAGTACCGCTGTAGCCCATATTAATGGGGCTCAAAAGCGAGGATAATCAGAACAAGCAACTCCTCCAAGCTCACACAAATGTGTACAAAACCCTCTTCGGCTTCGCCAACACCATGTCACTCCTCTCCGCAGTCCAACTCGGCATACCTGACATCATCACCCAACACGGCGGCGCCATCTCCCTCTCCGACCTAGCCGCCGCCGTCGGTGCACCGCCGTCGAAGACCAAAGCCGTCGGCCGCCTCATGCGTCTTCTCGTCCTCAACAACATATTCAATACGAAGGTGGGTAGTGATGGAGAAGAAGTACTGTACACCATGACGCCATCAGCCAGGCTCTTGACCAAGGAGCACGCCATGAGCATGGTGCCGTTTGTGCTCGTACAAGACCATCCTCTCATGACCGCACCCCGGAGTTTGTTCGGGGAGTGGCTTCGGCTAGATGGGCCGGCGACGCCTTTCGAGATGGCGCACGGGTTTGGCATCTACGAGGGGGATAAGAGCCCGGCGTTCGCTTCGGAGAGCGTCGAGGTCTCGGCGAGCGATAGCCGGCTTTTCACGGCGGCCTTTGTTCGGCAGTGCCGGGAGCATGTGGAGGGAGTGCGGTCGATGGTGGACGTCGGCGGCGGGGTCGGCATCTCTGCGAAGATGATGGTGGAGGCGTTCCCGGGGCTCAAGATGAAGGTGCTTGACCAGCCGCACGTCATCGCCGCCGCTTCGGAGGTCGACGGTGTCGAGTTCGTCGGCGGTGACATGTTCGACTCTGTACCTCCCGCCCAAGCAGTCTTCATCAAGGTTCAATCTATATTAATATATAAAATTGTCATCTAATTATTTTATCATATTTTATTTTATTTTTTATTAATAAAAATTTTATTTTTTTATTATAATTATAATTTATTTTGAATTCTTTAATTTTTTTTATAATTAAGATTTATTTTATCATATATATTACCATGTATCATCTAATTATCTTACACTATTACTCTCTATTTTTTATTAATAAAAAAATTACTATTTTATTTAAGTTAAATTTGTTTCAAATTGTTTCATACTTTTTAAATATAATTAGGATTTATTTTGTCATGTGCCAACTAAATATTTTAATATATTACCTTGTTATTTCCTATTATGATTGATTTTGATTTTTATTATAATTAGAATTTATTTTGATTTCTACTATTTATTTCACATCCTTTAGCTGAGCATCCCATGGGTTAGCGGCTAATTAATTTTAATTAATTAATACTAAGAGATGTATTATTTAGCTAGATTAGGTTAAGTTCATATCACTGTTCAAAAGCTTAGAACTCCTATAGGCTAGACTTCATAGTTTATAGATAAAATTAAATTTAATGAAGTGATAAAATATAATAATTTTTTTAAAAAAATTGTTGTATTTTAATTGGTTGAACTTTTAGAATGAAATAGATGTCCTACGATTTCATAGATAAATTATAAATTAAATGAAGAGATGGTAGAATCTAATCTACTCTAATTGATAATAAAATAGGAATTAAAAGTTGGGTTGATGAAATAAGGAAATTCCACAAATCAAAATACAATAAAATTAAAATAAATTAAATTATAATAATCTATGTTCTCATTAAATTAAAATTTATCTTTAATATTAAAATATATTTCTTTGATATTATATGATTTAATATGTTACCTAGTTCCAATAAAGTAAAATCTAACTAAATTAAGATATTATATTATAATAATTCAATATGCTTTCTTATTGTAATTTGATTGGTTGAATATCTTACTTTTTACCGGATCGTTAATTTTGGCTCTCTTTTTATTAAAAGATCTTTCAAAAGTAAATATATTAATCAAAGATAGGTACATGATTTATAATATTTTTTCAATTTGTTTATAAAAGATAAAATAATTTAATAATTTTTGTTATATAGAGATTGACTTTAAAAAGCGGGCTGTAGAGCAGAGTAATTAAGCTTGAAAAGTATTAAAATATTTAAAATAAAATATAGGGTATTTCTTCTATCATTTTCTATAATTAAATGCATGATTAAAATTTAGATGAAAAATTAGCATCACTTTAATTATTGTACCATGTGTTAAATCAATCTAGCATTTTTATGTTACAAGTTTGTCTTATATTTAATTATTATCCCGTCAAAAGTATTCATAAATGCCCTTTTTATAAACTATTCATAAATGCTGCACTAATATTCGACCTATGTAAGAAACAAACTTTATTTTTATATATAAAATTTAAATTAAATAAAGAGATGCTACACTTTGATTTTAAAGATAAATCTTAATTAAATAAAAGGAAAAAATTATAATAATTTAATATGGTATTTTTATTTTATTATATTTGAATTGGTTGAATCTCTTTAAGTACTTGCAAGTTGATATATATAAAAATTATAACAATTGACCCAACACGACTTTTAATTCCCAGTTGATATTTATATAGTTTGCTAGTTTGATTTAAGTTTATACTAATGCTACTGTCCACTTAAAACTTTTGGTGTTAAATGAGTGCAACAGTGGGTTCTGAACAGCTGCACGGATGAGGAGTGTGTCAAGGTCCTGCAAAATTGTAGGAAGGCGATTCCAAGCAGGGATGAGGGAGGCAAGGTGATCATAATAGACATGGTGCTTGCTGAATCTCACAATGACCAGGTGCTAAGCCAGGCACAATTGTCGTTGGACGTGGCCACTATGTTGTATTTCCAGGGACAGGAAAGGCTAGAACGGGAATGGCAGAAAATCTTGGAGGATGCCGGCTTCCCCGACTACCAAATTGCTGCTGCTATGGGTTCTCGTTCTGTTATTGTCGCCTACCCTTGATCCACAATAGTGGAGTATTTATTCGCAATATTTGCCAATAAGCAAAACCTGATTATAGTTTTTTTAACATATTGTTGGCTATTAAGGATCGAAATGTTGATCTGCTTGTCGAAACTTGCCATAAACAACATAAATCAATAAATTAAATGAAGAATTTCTTTCAATTTTTTTCTTATCAACAGCATAAACGACCCTAACTTGGGCGGTATTGGCCTCTATATTCTACGAGCATAAGTGTGCCGTGTGTCTTTCTCGTTGTCATATGAGTTTGCCTTCACTTGACTCCTGACAACCGTTAGAAATGCCACAATTCATATTCCGAACCGTGGAAACTACGTGTGTACATAAGATAGTGAGTTGGTCAAATTACTAGGCATAGCACTTCCACCACTTAAAACGAAGAACATACAAACAAAGAAAAACTTGCATTCGTCATATATGAATGCATATGAAGATGTTGGTCTCCATGATCGTTGATAATCTCTGATCATCCCCGTATACGCTCATATCTAACAGACGTAATATCCAGTCTATACAACCGACCAACTAAAAATGAGTATAGAAATGGGGACAACTTAGGGAGTGAGGTACATTTGTTAAGCCATTCTTTCTGTAATTTGGAGGCCTTTAATATTACTATTATTCGATTTATTTCGGCTTGTGCTATTCGCTTCAGGTTTTGAAGTGAACGAACAATTAATGGGAGCATGGTATATTTCCTAGTCGTCTCCGAGTTGTTGTAACTAGGGTTGTTAAATGAGCGAGCGAGCCAAACTCGGTTTGTGTTCAAATTCAACCCAAAAAGTTCGAAGTTTATTCGATCTTTGCTTGAGATTGAACGAGTTTTGAACATGCATGCTCGATCTCGACTTGAATATTTTTTATGATGTTCGAGGCTCGAGCTCGAATATACTTAAACTATTTAATTTTGACAAACTCGAACCTAGCTCGTTTGTAAGCTCGAAACTGAAATTTTGACCAGCTCGAATATACAGTTCGAAATCGGCTCGATTATAAAGTGGAAAGTAACTCACTTAAAAAAATGAGTGTTAGTGTGGATTGAATCCACGACTTCTATGTCTTTAACTTAGAATATCTCTCATCTAAGCTATCTCACTACTTTATTATTATAGTGTATATAAATAAATATAATTAGTTATAATTAAACTTATTAATATATATATATATAATATAAAGACTATATTATTATATTATTTTATAGGGTCGAGCTACGAGTCAATTTCGAGTCGAGTTCGAATTATAACCGAGTCGAGTCGAGTTAAACACTGTCTTACTCAAACTCGGCTCGAAGGATTCGAGTTCAAATCGAGTTTGAACTCAAGCATTTAAATGTCAAATTTTGAATCGAATCAAACCGAGCCGAATGCCAAATAATTACAAACTAACTCACTTAATTAATAATGGTCATTTTAGCTTTTTTATTATTAAGAATGAAATGCTATAATTTTTGCTCGATAACATCAACTAGTGGATACCAATATCTCGGTTAATGATATTTCCCAAAGTTAAAATTAATAATCCTAATAATTTTGTGAAGGTTAAAGATAAATTAGATAACAGACTCAATTTATTAGAATTATTACCGACTAATATCTCCACTCTTGATTGATTCTTCGTTCGTGCATGATATTACAGATTTTTACAGGACACGTAGTACTAGCTATCTCCTTCACCTGCCTTGACGAGCTTGGTGATATTCGCACCATCCGCATCCACCACAAACTCGTCGTACCTCTTGAAAATGGCCGCCACCAGCAAGAACAGTGTACCCACCACGTACTCCTTGGCCGCGCACTGCTTGTTCGCCGTCGACGGGGTGGCCGTCTGCGGCCCGTTGGACCAGAACAAGTAGTTGAGCAGCTCCTTACCGCCCTCGCCGGCGAAGCGGTCGGCGACGAACTCCTCCGCCCTGTCGAACACCTTTGGATCTCTCATGGCCAGCGGCTGGTACCCGCAGAGCAGCTCCCCTTTCTTGATTTCGAACGAGGAGTCGTGGGAGGCGAGTACGAAGTCTTTCCTCGCGCGGGCGTATTGGAGCGCCACCGGCGGGTTGAGCCGGAGGGTCTCGTACACCGTCGAATTCACCATCTCCATCTCCCTTCACCGTCTGGAAGTTGAGCTCCTTCCCTTTCGACCTTGCCTCGGCTTTGAGCTTCTCCTTGAGCCCGGTCTTGTCTCTCCCGATGGTGGAGAGGAGAGTCGGGAGGAAAACGGAGAATCCACCGAAGGCATTGAACCCAAGAACGAAGAGGAGGTTGTTGATGACCTCTTCTTTGGTCAGCTTGAACTCCTCCATCCCCCTCTTCACCGTCTCCTTCCCCTCCTCCTCCACAAAGTTGTACAGCGCTCTGTATCCACCGCTCGTGATGAAAGAAGGGATTGGGAAGGAGTGGAAGAGGATCTCTTGCAACGGCTGCGGGAAAGACCCAACCTTTTGTGTCGGCAGGATGATCATCAAAGCGAGCCAGGCGTCCAGCATTGCGAGGCCGCCCTTCTCGATCACCGGCCGAGCAGCAGGGTCGGCGCCGACGATGCTCTTGGTGAGGAAGTTGAAGAGGCACTGCTGCAGCGGGAAGAAGAATCCTGCCGCGCCGCTGCTGGCCAGATCCTCCTCCAACTTGTCGAACATGTCGTCCACACTCTTGAGGAACTCCGACACCCACCCGTTGGAGCTCCTCTTCAGAATATCCATGACGAAGCTCTTGAGAGCAGCGTGCCGGCTCTCGGTGGTGTCGAGGTAGGCCATGACACGCATGTCCCCGGTGAAGGAGACGCTGGGCTTGTAATCCCCGATCAACACATCCTTCTTTTCCACCAACTCCATGTCGAAGAGATAGGTGAAGGACTTGACGTCCACCACCGCCACCGTGTTGGGGTTGACGCCGAGGTAGAAAGGGAAGGTCGGGGGCATGTTGGTGCGGAAAACGGTGCTCTTGTGCTTAGCCATCCGATCTCGGAAGAACGTATCGGGGCCTTGGAACCAGAAGTAGTCCAATCGATCCTTGAGAGGGCCGAGCACCGGCAGGCCGTAGCTTCCCGGGATGGGCCTCAACGGCAACGCCATTTCTGGGACAGCAGATAGTCGATAAAGCCGATCCTGCTTTTGCCTGTGGCTACTATCGCTCCCACATATTTGTTTAGATCTAAGAAAAAGGTTACATCCACGTTGGTACGAGGTGCGTTGTCAAAATTTTGGGGGGGGCGGGGGCGTGGGGGCCAATAATTCAGGAACTTACAAAACGATGTGAGGGAGGTTTTGGATTTTATGGTGGGGGGGGGATTAGTAAAAGCGACGAAGTTAATTGTACGTGCGAATTCTCCCCTCAATCATAGATAAGTGAGATGAATATTTTTTTAGTGTAAATAATATTTACACGATTTATATTTTATTTCAGAAAATATTACAAGTCCGTTAACCGGAGTACATATTTTCCAAACTTCCCACCTATATAAATTTAATTCATAGACTTGTATGCTTAAAATATTTAAAATAAAATAGATTCACAATAGAGTTATAATTTAAATTTATTAATAAATATAATTTTATTTGTAATAAATTAACAATAAAATATTATTTATATTGTCAATTTATTTTAACAATATAAATGAGATTCACACTTTTGTTAATTCCTCCTAGTTTGAAAGTGAATTTCACGTGATATATTTTTATGATCCTTTTTTTTATTTTATTTGGAACGTATCATTGAGTTTGTCATTTGTGGTCCTTGGCCGGGGTGTCATGTCAAACGTGATAAACGTTTGTTCGTAATTGGCACTTTGTGATTTAAATACTAACGAGTTTAGCTGACTGTTAAATAAAATGATGCGAAACAGTTGTTATAAACTTTTTTATCAAATAAAAAATTATAAATAAATAATAAGATTAATCGAGCTGCTTTTAAAATGAAATAATCGCAGTAAAAGGTCATACTATTACCGATTTACCTATTTATTAAAATATACATGATCATTTTACTGAAAATATTAAATTTCAACCGGTGTGCACTCAAATTTAATAATTATTTTAATTTTCCTCAATATTTCATTTCGAAAGAAATACTCAACTTATATTTTTATTAATCAATTTATAAAAGTAGACTTCAATTCATGATATTGGTTTAAAATATTATTTACCTAATGTAATAATGAAAATTTTACCGTCATTTGTAAAAAGATAAAAAAAGAGTACTACAGTGTAATGATTTTAAAAAATTAGTTTTATATTAAATACATTTTAAAATAAAATCCAACATATAAGTAAAGATGTGTATGTAAATCTTCAATCTGGTTAACTACGTCTAAAAAAATTAAGACTATTATTTTATATTTTAGTTGAGTTGTTACATGTGGTATTAAATGTGACATACGATAGTATTGGGTTAGGAAGCCGGCCACAGACCAGACGTGGATTAGGGAGTCAAAGAAGGGCGGGAAAAAGAATTTTAATGATAAAATTTCTTAGAAATAAAAAGATTATAATGACCATAAAAAAAGTAATTTGACTGAGTTCTTTTTACGTGATAATGCATTGTGCGGTGTAGCCTCTTCCTTTTGTGCGTGTAAAAGATGTAAGCGGTGGGTGTGAAGTTGTGAGTCCAATTTACTGGATCGTTTGTGACGGTTCACTTTCAGAGCATATGATAGTTTTTGTCCTTGAACTCGGCTAAGTGTTCTCATTTCCTCTTGTTAATTTAATCTTCTTGTTTCAAGCAAAGGGAAGAGAAATTCAATGAATCAAATATACAACGAATTGAATTTTTCAAATTTTTAAGTGAATCAATCAACGCTCGATATCTCGTCTGCCCTACAATATATACCATGAAGTTAGTTCTACATTTATGTATTTTTTATCTGTAGATTCATGGTTTGAGTTTCTATAATTAAACTATACTATGCTTACTGCACCGTACACTACCTATGTTAAAAATAAACTCTAATTTTAGAAATGAACACTTAAATTAAATGAAGAAATAATAAACTCAAATTAAATGAAGAGATAGAGTAAATAATAATTAATATATTATTATTATTTTGTGATATTTGGTGGGTTGAATTTCCTATTTTTCATCAATGCACACTTCTGCTTCCCTTTTTGTTAATTAAGAGTACATCATATCTTGATCATTTGCTGATTTTTTTTCCAAAAAGAAAAAGGAGATAATAAGGTTGATTCTAGTTAGTTACAACAAGATATTTCTTTCATTTTTTGTAAAATAGTTTGAATGATGGAATAGTTTGAATGTGACCCAACAGGCATACACACAAACGCATTATCAAAGTGATAATCAACACAACTCGTTGGGTGAGCATGGTTTACCTAGGGCTGCTAATTGAGCAGCTCGTGAATATTTGACGTTTGGTTCGGCTAGACTCGACTTGAACTCGACATTTAAATACTTGGCTTGAACTCGACTCGAACTCAAATCCTACGAGTTGAGTTTGAGCAAGGCATTATTCGACTCAACTTGACTTAGTTATAACTCGAAATTGACTAGTATCTTGACTTGTACTTAACTCGATAAAATAATATTATAATATATATAATATCACTTATATACTCAAAAAATATATAAAATTATAAATAAATGTTATTATTAACTACGTACTAAATGATGATCGAAATAGAGGTATTTTATTTTTATTTTTTATTTTTTTATCAAATTTGGGTCGTTCTTGTAATCAAACAATCCAGATTAAAATTTGAGAAAGAAACATTATTTGACCCGGCTAAGATGGTCTATATATACTAATAAGTTTAATTGTAACTAATTATATATATTTATATACAATATAATAACAAGGTAGTGGGATAGCTTAGATGGTAAGTCTTCAAATTGAAGACTTAAAGGTTGTGAATTCAAACCATGCACTAGTTATATTTATATTTGAGCTCGAGTCAAAGACGAATACAATAAAAAATATTCGAGTTGATTTCAAGTATATATGTTGAAAACTTGTTCGAATGAATTTCGAATTATTTGAGTCATGTTTGAACACAAGTTGAACTCATCTTGCTCGCTCATTTAGCACCCCGAGGTTTACCAAACCGACCAAACTAAACTCATTTCGATAGTTTTGTTCAGTTGTAGTTTGATCGAAACTAATTAAACTAAATAATCAATAAATGTAAAAAAATCTATTTGCATTAGTTACAATATTTTTTTGTCTTCATTGTACATGTCTGTTAATATATTTATTCATTATATACCAAAGATTTATAAAATTATTATTTTAGTCCAATTTTTTTGAAAATGATTTATTTATATACGTGTAAGATATGAAAGTTTAATATGTTATATATTGTGTACCTATTATACAATCTCCAATTTAAAACATTATTTATGTAACTTTTTATGATAAGTTAATAATTAGGCTCTAAATTTACACTACCAATTTTTTATTTCTTAAATTAAACTTAAGAATAATTATGGTAAACACTTAAGAATGAATACTTAATGATATTAAGCACAATTTATCATTTTTGTTAGTTAGGTTGGAGTACGGTTAAAACAAAAGTAAACTGAATTAGTTTTATTTGGTGAATTTGATTAGAAATTGTAGATTAATTTTTATTTGGATAATCAAATTACCTTAATTTGGTTAATTGGATAATTAGTTCGATTTAATTTAACTAAACCAAACCAAATGATCAGCCATAGGATTAAAGCCATCGCACTACCTATTGATCTAATTTTATTTTCCCATTCATTGATTACATTAATATTTAAGTTATTACCTAGATTAAAAGTGAATAAAAACAGGAATTATCAGAGAACTAAATAGTAATAACACAATTATATCTGAAACACAAATTTGATGCAAAGGTTTGAAACTAATAACAGTGGTAATAATAAGCTAATTAAATATTTCGTAATCAAGCTGATAAAATTCTTTCCAATTCGATTAAAAAGAAATCTTATTAGAAACTTAATAAATTAATGTAAACAATTAGCCCTAAGAAAATACGATACTCATGAATACTTAATTTTTCCCAGGTTATCTTTAACTTTCAATAGCACTATTGCTAAGTTCAAATGTTCAAAGATAACATTTATTGATTTATTGACTAATCCTCCCCACAATTTTTGGGTAATATAGTATGTCATTTATTGTCAAGTACTACTTCTCTCAAATTAAGATCTTTTTATAACTTCTTGTCAATGACCGTCGACCCTGTCACAAGTAGGGGGTGTAAACAAGTCAAACATGCTCGCAATTATTTTATGTTCGGCTCGATTCAGTTTGAACTCGTGCCTGTTTATTTTGTGCTTGAAAAAATATTCGGCTTCCAAATGGAGAGCTCATTGAACAACGAACCGAGTTTGAGTTAAGGAGTAGGTTCGGTTTAGGACGAAACTTAAGCTTGATGTGTTCAAACTCGAAAAAATACTCGGCTCGATTCGGCTCATCAATACTATTGAGGTTATATTGAACTTATATAATATTGGAAAAAAACTTTGATCCAATATAAGTCGACCACGAGCTAAGCACAAACATTTGCTCGGCTCGAGCTCGGCTCATAAATATAGCGAGCCAAATACAAACCAAGTCCAAACACCATAAAGTTTAGATGATCTCAGCTCGACCCATAATACATCAAAGCTCGTCAAGCACTCAAACAAAAGTTAAATATACTTGCCAAAAATCATGTTAAATTTAAAAATATCCCTATTTGGCTCAGCTCGGTTCGGCTCGTTTGCCCCTAGTCACAAGGACCGGCGTTTCCACGTGCGTTCACAAGTTATACTCCTTGTTCATAATTACCCAAAAAGCTATACATAATCACAAGGGAAGAATACGTGTGAAATATTTTCAATATACCCGCAACCAATTAGGTGATGATTGAGAGGCTAATTGGAGGGAGATTGAATGGAACTTACTGAAGTTTGTAATTGTTGCCCTCCAGTCAGTGGTCCTCGAGGCAGTGATTGCAACTCTTCCTCATGTGAGCCTACAACATGTGCACATACTTCCACTTATGTTGATAATAGCTTAAAGCTTTCTAATGCATCATTATCCACATCTAGATAACATAATAACCAAATCCACATAACCACCTTTACTGCTTGGCATTTTGAAGTGACAGCATCCCTACGTGAAGTACAAACTGTGTATGAACAAATACTGTTCTCTTAAGGCAATATTCTTACATGAATTGATCAAATGCAATGCTTTTGCAGAACCGTTCATAACCAAACAAACCTATTCAAAGAATTAACAGCGAAATCAAATACACAAGTTGAAGAGAAGAGTTGCCAGAAAAACCCTCACCCGTCCCCGTCTCTTCTACTCTCCTGCATCTGGACAACAGTCACTTGGTGTAAGTGAGATATTGGCCTGCTCTAAAATCTACTTATTCTACACAACCACACACAAATATCTAGTAAGCCAACTTATCCGAGGTTCATGGGATGGGAGTCACCCGAATCTTTCGACCTCACAGCATCTAGCATGTCTGCAGCAGCGGCGATCTCTGCCTCCTTTCACTCACAATTTTGGTTCTCCTCGAGCAAGTAAGATGCCAGTCGGTGTTTCGACCTGGACTGAACAATAAAATCTCTTATCATGTCCAGGACCACAGTTTTGTCCACCCTGCGAGCACAGCACAATTAGGTATGTAAATTCTACCAAATCTTCAAAGAAACAATTTGCGATCACTGTCACCGTACATCTTAATGTTCTTGAGAAGGGTTACACGGGGCATTAGTTTTCTCCAACAGCAAATTCTTAAGTGATAGACATAAGTTTAATCGTTTAAGGATAAATTCTACTCAAAAGTTGCCCTTGTGAGCTCTGTTGAGCTCTATGGGATCAAATTGTTGAACCCTCATGAAAAGCCACGTCTATTAAAAGTTTTGGTACATATACGAAACCTAAGATCGATATAGGACATATTAAAAAATACCCCAAGGTTCGCCTACGACTAGTTATTAACACCACATAAGCAAGGTTAAGAAAAGACCACCCCAACAAGTTAAACATATCAAAAAGAATCATGAAGTAACTTCCTTACCTAAAAAGAAGAACCATATTTTCTTGAGTAGTGAATAAAATACATACATGCATAAAAGAAGCCTATTAGGCTTAATAAATTTATTAACGTCAGAGCACACCGATGTACGATGATATGCAATTGAAATAAGATATCGGATACATGTTTGTTAAATAAGTAACAGCTGTAATGAAATTATCGTTTCAGAGGATATTTATTGGACTTAAACCCTACACTACTCCAGTGATAGATATTTGTTAAATAGGTTAACTGCTGCAGTGAAAACTGTGAAAGAGAACATTTATTAGATTAATACCCTCTTCTTCTACAGGCTCTCTCTTCCCATATTATAACTACATTAAATTGGATTTGTGGATTGAATTGATTTGTACATGCTCTTTCAGCTGCTTGTTTCAAGTCAATGAAAATCAATCAGCATTTGACTTGACAAAAATATGAGATAAATAAATATTTATTCTCCAATATGCAAAAACATAGTCCCTTGTGATGAGCTATTTACGACTTCCATAATCTTCAAATTTTCTCGTAATTACTTTTCTTCTAATTACTGTAATGAGGCAGTATTGTATAATCAGGATTTTATAAGCTTCCACTCTCTCTTGCTCCAGCTTTTAACGCTTCTAATACTTCACTGTTCTTTTGTTCGAGTCTATAATATCACTATTATTCTCTCTTAAATATTCTTATCTCACTTCCGATATGTTGCGCCATCATTAACTCACGACTATTCAGTAATAGACAAATAACATATATAAGTTACAAGAGTACTAAAGAAAAAACCACAATGAATTATGGAAAACAAAAAGCTACACACATTACTATGCTCATACTGAAGATTTAGTGAAGATGAATGCAAAAAATAGAAAAGTAGAACAAAGCGTTCCATTTTCCATCAATTTCAACGCCAAGAACGGAAAAGTTCCACCTTACTCATTCTTCATTGAATGGTTAAAGCATCTTAGCGTTTCAAGCAAAGGCCCATCAATAGATATAGAGAAACTGACCAGGCAGAGTAGCATTACTATGGAATGCATGCATGAATCATTTAAAAAACTGTGAGTGCTCATAGAAATCCTAACATAATTAAATTCATGTAGGTGACTAGTGGTTCATTTTTGGAGGTTTGCAAGCAATTAAGTAGCTACCATGAATTTCCGGGGAACAAAAAAATTAGCATGTTCCCCGCAACAATCTCATTCCCAAAGAAGAAGAAACAATACCTGTACGCCGGTTTCGACCATCCACTCGTCCTGCAAAGCATCTTCTCCGCAACAATCTCATTCCCAAAGAAGAAGAAACAATACCTGTACGCCGGTTTCGACAATCCACTCGTCCTGCAAAGCTCAGTTAATTGATGCTTAGCACTTTTCTGGCTATTGTCCACAGGCCCCAAAAGGTTGCTCATTGATTCTGGACTATCAGACAACACCTGCAGCGCCTTCATGGCAGCCATGAGCTTAGCAACGTACTTCTCCTCGGACGAGCCACTGCCGACCAGCGCTCCATCGACAAACACACTCGCAACAGTGAGCGACTCCTTCTTTCAATGCTTGATGTCAACCTGCTTCCCGTGCTTCTGGCACAGCTCAAAAAGAGTCGTGACAGGTTGAAGCTGCAGGGTCTCCTTCGTCACAAAAGGTTCAAGCACAGCCCAAAAGACCTACCAAGATCCACCCACGAGTTTATTGAGAAAAATACTCAAAGTTCGATATCAACAACAGCGTACACAAAATATGGGAAAAAACCACGGGACAACAACGAACAATTCACTACTTCAATCAAAGATTACAACCGTCAAATAGAGATATACAAGAAGATTACTCACCCAACCTATACAATTCAAATTACAAGATTTCTCCCTTTCAATACTATGTATAAGACTAAACCGGTGAATAATATATTTCCATCTTCTTATCTCTATATCCCTTTTCTTTTATCCCTCATACTTTGTCTTCTCTTGTCTTGGCCCTGTTTTTAGAATGAGGCAAATGAGTCTTTATTTATAGAGATGATTTGAGGTCCTTCATCTTCCATAGAAAAACAAATAGTCACTTTTGTTTGTAATCCGAGATTCCTTTAGTATTCTGAAGATGACAATGGGCTATATATCATTAATATTCATAATAACAAATATTAATAATCTCCCACTTAAAGTCCTATTGGAACACTCCAGTCCAAATTTTTCCTCCACTTATTCGTTGTATAAGTCCATCACCTGCATGTTAGTGCAAGTATCTTCTGTTTCTTTCTACACAACTCCGGGAAGATCTCATGTCCTTATCTCCACGGAGATGGGGCATATCTCCATGTCGATCATGCATATCTTCTAGAGTTAGTTGCAACCAACCTCCACCGTTGGTTAAGGATTGATCTTAATAACTATCAACATCATCATCATCCTTATCGGCAAATCCCCTCAAGCATATCCTTCCGCACATGTTGGTTACATGGTTGAACCCTCCTGTTTCGAACCAACCAGTCTCGGCTAACAGTCCAGACATTCGTGCTCGCCCATGTACCGCTACGCTACTCGTCTCAGTGCGCCCAGTATTTATATCGATACGCTTGGTCCATCAACCTCGCTTCGCTGATATGCACACTCGTAGCTGTTCAGCCCAATGTTCGGTCATCACACCCCACGAATTGCTACTTGGAACCCGTACGCCTCTATGGTTTCCTCTTGCCGATATATCAACATGCTCGGTACAATTACTGATCATAAAGCCGATATGCTCCAACGAGTACCAGTACTCTACTCGTTCTAAATCCTAGAACTCGTTAGTACACCTTAGTCACCCGACACGCTCCATGCACCACAGCTTGATCTTTGCCTGCAACTCTAACAAGGATTAACACTGGTAAGTTATTTTCACCACTCAGATAGTATTGACTATCCATCTTGGATACGGGATGACTAGGAACAACTGCCAAACCATAGCTCCCGGCTCGTCCAATGGACTCGACTTGTAATAGCCCACCCCCACCAATGAGACCTAATGTCCTCATTGGAGGGTCAAGTCCTCCGCAATACTTCTTGATCTTGCTCTCCAATTGCCACAAGTCCCTCTCTTTTTCCCAACTAGCCTCACTTCTCAGTTCCCCCTTCCACTTGTTTTGTAGAACCTCCCTTTTTGGTGTCAACTTCACCAACTCCTATGTATGAATTTTCTCCAATGATGACATCTCATTCTTTATGGCCAACTCCCACTTAAGATGAGCCTTGTCACTCATGGTTTCATCATAAGACTTCGGTTCTCCTACATCAGTATACAAACTCCATCTGATCTTTTGAAGTCCTCAGGCTGAGTCTATACTCCAAAATCCTCTCTACCTTTTTCCCAAATTGTTACCAGATAGTAGTGGGAGGTCCATTCGGATGAGCTCTCCTTGGATTGACAAAATCTTCATGGAAAGGTTCAAGAAAACTAACATGAAAACCGGGTGAAGCTTGTACCCCTATACCTTCTCCACCTCACAAGGACCATCGTACTTTTGAATCATTACCCGATGTACCTCGGTACGTCTGATTTTCTCCCAAATCAGTGGCTTGAACTTCAGCTTTACTTTGTCCCCCACGCTAAATGACAATGCCCTCAAGTCAGTATATCTCTTCATTCTGCTCGTTGCCTCGGCCAATGAATCCACTGCCTCCTTACACCGTTCTTGCCAATCCCTGACAAACTTGTATGCAACTGGACACCGTACTCCATGTCCATATGGAGCAACCGCTAGTAGTGTAAGAGGTTGGTAGCCCGTCACAACTTCAAAAGGACTAAGCCCCTAGCTGAATAATGATGTAGTTTATTACAAAACTACACCGCTTCAAGAAGATCCAATTAGCTCCTTTGGATGGCTATGACGAAATGCCTCAATGCATACGCCTTCTCAGTCTACCCGTCAAACTGAGAATGGTTAGCTAAAATAATGTCGGTCGGGACCACAATACTTCCCCACGTTCCTGAAGAACCATTCGGCAGCTATCTTAGCTGAGTACACTGTGAATACGAGTACTTAGAAAACTGACCCACTAACCTTGCTGACATTCCCTTTACCCTGGAGAATCTAGACACCAAATCCATTGAGACCAAGCTCTATGGTCTCGAAGGTATAGGTAGTGGCTGCATCAACCCAACCTCTTACCTTCTTCTCCACCTTATCCTGCTAACCCACCAGACAAGATCTGACAAAAATATTATTATCAGCCTCCATGAAAGTGGCCCAATCTTGTTCCCCAGTAACCCCTCCGGACAGGGATCACGGACAGCTTAGCGAGGATGATCGCCCTCCCTCCGGATCGCCGTCGCCACCTCCTTATTGCACTTGACGCCGAGCACGACACCGGCATGATCTTCATGACGTCCTTCACACCAAGCCCAAGAGGGTATCCACAATCTGGTGCTCCTTCACTGGCAGCGAGTGGAGGTAGATGTGCTCCAAAGACAAGATCTTTTCCTCCTTCACCAGCCGACCAAGCTTGGTAACTGGCACTGCCCACAATGCCAGTTCCGGTGCCCATCCTGGCCAAAGTCACTGCGGTTGCCTCTGCCTCTTTCCGCCATGGTCGAAGGAGATGGAAATTCCCAGCAAATTGTAGCACCTTCTTCGGCACCCTCGCCGCAATAATCCCTATTCCTCTTGGCACCGGGACTATCCTCGCCGTCACCAACCCGCACTTACCAGTGACCTTACAGGGCATAGTATGGGGCTTCCCGATCTTCATATCGGACACGCCATTCACTTCCTCGAAGGAGAAATTGGCCACCACCACGCAGGTATCAAATGCCTATCACACCGTGTTAAATTAACATTTTCAATAACATGCAAGTATACACGGTCAAAACAAGTAGTATGATGATAAATTAGAGTATCGTTCCCACAGAGAGATGAATTTCCTTAAATTAATTAAATAAAATAAAATTAAGAACAAAATAGAAATAATTAACTTAACGGAATCTAAATACTAACTTAAATAAAAAGCGAAGTTAAAATTATAAAACTCGTTTTAGAGTCGAATTTCCCTTAATATGAATTTAATCTTCATCATATCTTACTCTTATCTTTTATTCCCTCGGATTGTCGATCTAGGATAATTATATGACATGGTGGCTCCCACTCCTTCATGCTTCTATTATTTTGCCTCAATTTCTACCTCCCGATGATAATTGATTAATCAACAAAATAACGCATTAAGAATTACCTTACAACCGCATACAGTGTTGTGTATCTTCTGACCACAACGACAAACAAGTCAAAAGACTCGTCGTATGATGAATTATCAATGACTAATCTAATTAATTTCTCCCGAAATCTAATTAAACCTCATGATCTAAGAAATAGGTGATCAATTTATTCTTAGCATTTAGAACATGATAATTCAAACAATCCGATTAAATAAAAGAGTAAGAGGTTGAAATGAATTCAATTAAATCATGTTAAGTTCTATTCTTCTCTAGAATGAAATAAAAGACTACTCCATAATAAAAAATAGAAAATATTATAAAGAAGAAACTAATTTTTATTATAAAAGAGAAAGAAATTACAAAAACTAAAACTACTTCTTCTACTACACTCTGAAGCCAAAAGATGAGATATGATCAACAACAAATGACCACCCCTTTATATAGAAGTGGAGATACAAGAATTCGAAGAGGGTGTTCACAAATCGACGTAATCTAATTAATTATAATGTCCCTTCAAGTTTCCAACTGTTCGACTCCATTGAACACCATGAATTGTAGCCATTGGATGGGGCCAAGTGTCATGACCAATCAAATCTAAAGCTTAATTTCTGCATTGAAACACCAAAATTAAGCATATCTAATAAAATATTAATTAACTAGAATATAATGAAAAATAACACTAAATTAATAATGTTTATACCTAAGAAGTACAAAATCATATTAAAAATATGGGGAAATATTATATATTTTAAACACTTAACACACCGCCCCCTGCAGCCTGTCATTGTGCAAGTCGAGGGAGATGAAAGGCATAGGTGAGACTAGCCTTGGAGAGCGACCACAAGGGCTTCCCCAGAAAGTAGGCGAAGTCCAAAGAATAGCCTCTTTGCTTGTCGCAAAGATTTTTTCTTTCTTAGACAATGCACCACAGCCTCCTACTGCAGTATACCGCTCACGGCTCTCACGGCTCTATCTGAAGAGTCCGTCACCACTACAAGCGGTTGATGTAGTTGCTCCTATCCTTAATCTGCAACCTCCACCATTGATACTTTATTCCATCAAATTTCTCAATCTTCCCTATCTTGATAATTTATTCCATCAAATTTTTCAATCTTCCCTATCTTGGAAGTGTCTATCATAACTCCACTCAAATCAAGATCCGATTAAATGAAAGTTCCCACAGACGGTGCCAATTGCTGAAAAAAATCCCCAAAGTTGGAGATCAACAACAACGAACACAAGATATGGGAAAATAGTGTCTGAGAAATAAAATAAAAAAAAACCAAAAGTGCATAGATTTAACGTGGAAAACCCTCATTTCTCGAGAGTCAAAAACCACATGACAACAACGAAAAATTTACTACTTCAACTAAAGATTACAGCCTTCAAACATATAGAGATGTACAAGAAAATTGCTCACCCAACCTATTCAATTCAGATTACAAGATTTCTCTATTTTAATACTCTGTATAAAATTAAATTGGTGAATTATATATTTCCCTCTTCATATCTCTATATCTCTTTTCTTTTATCCCTCACATCTTGTTCACGGCCTCTTGTCTTGGCCCTGTTTTTAGAATGAGGCAAATGAGTTTCTATTTATAGAGATGGTTTAAGGCCTTTTATCTTCTATGGAAGAACAAACTGTCACTTCTATTTGTATTCCTAGATTTTTTAGTATTTCGAGTGTGGCAATGGGTTAATATTCATAATAATAATTATTAACAAAGCCCATCAAAGAATCAAAAACCAGCAAGAGGGCAAGAAATAGGCAAAAGGAACCAATCTTTCACCGACCAGCCAAAGCATCTGGAGATTAAACCCGCAATCCACTTAACTAAGATCATTTAGATGACATGTTTAATAATTCTCAGGATGAGATCTTGAAGTTGCTTGTACCAAAAGATCCATTACAAGTTGTTTTCTTCAAAGGGCTATTAATATTATTATCCCCTGCCTAACCTATTATTATGTATTAGTGATTTTTGAGAGTGGGATTGCCCGAGATTTGTCGCAAGTCCCGGTCGTTAATTTGTTGAGAGCCTAGTTGTTTCATTGTCGATTGATTGATGACATCACCTACTTTTTCTTCGTCGTTACACCATTTTCATCCCTCGTAGTCATGAGTCATTAACCTGGGATAGTTGCCAATACAGTATTTGTGACTATGTCATGACCGGCGTGTACTTGGCTTCGTCTTTAGAGCTCGGAGGAGAGGACATGGTGGAGTTGGAGAGGATAGGAGAAAAGGGCGCTGGATCAGAGATGGGCCGCACACAGGTGTAGTTTCCTTTAGTTGTTGTGTGATTCTTCAAGTGGTGTACTCAATCCCTTCTAGTTTTAATTGAATAAGAACTACGGAGTTCGTATACACTTACTATTATAGTTATTTAATTTGTGGATCAACAACTTGTCCCATGTTACCGTGTTTTTTCCTTTAATATTATACAAGTGATGTGCCCTCAGTGTTGTCAGAATACAGGAGAGCTAATGTTCCACACATACACATGCGTTGTTGCCATGTTGTTTATGTTGCTTTCCCATTTTATCTTGGTTATCATAGATCTTTACTTTGGCTTAGTGTATTGATATAATAACCCCCATGTTTTGGGAACTTATAATTCAAATAATTTAAAATATTTTGAATAATGATTATATTTTCTTTGTTTTGTGTTTTTTTCCTTGTTGTAGTTGGGTAGTGGTTATTTTTTAGACCTTAAGGGCTTTGAGTGGTCTCATATAATTAGTTAAGAGTAATATAACATTTTGGCTCAGTTCAAGGATAATTTGGGTATGGGATGTTACATTCCCATCCATGAATTTTTGTTTTAACCTTTACAGCAAATAATTGAAGTAGTGTTTTTCCTCCTGCACAAAGGCATTCCCACAAGTGGAGACAGTAATTAATTGTTGCATATGAAGCATCTTCTCAACATTCTTGTGCACTTATGATGCAAAGCAATTTGTAATAAACAAGATGATTTCATAATTAACAAGTTAACCAAACCAGCTTGAAACTTTACAAGTAACTATTTCAAATTCTGAATTTGTCCTGACATTTGCCTTACAAAATAAAAGGAGATCATCATCAAAGAACAATGAGAAACAGAAAGTGCCCTTAGAGTTACTTTTAATCCACTTATATATTGTATTTGTTCAGCATATTCCAAGATCCTTGATAATCCTTCTAGACCAAGAATAGATAGATATGGAGAGAGAGGATCACCTTGTCTCAAATTATTCTAGCACCAAACCAACCAAATGATTGTCCATTAAGCAGTTTTGAGAAAGAAGGTGTACCAATACAATTATAAATTAGATCATACGAAGAATATGAGAAACCCAATCTCTTCATGAGCAAATAAATATACTCCCACCTTCATCCAATCATAAGACTTGGATATATCTATTTTGGTAGAATACCACTTGCAGCATCTTAGATGACATAACCTTCTTTATACATTCATAAAAATTAGAACATTATCATTGATATAGCAACCAATGTAAAACCCGGGCACGTGTGCCCCATGGATTTTTTTGTTAGTTCGGTCAAAAATTGATTGTGCTTTGGCTTGACCCTTGGTTGCCATTGATGTGTGGTAAGATCTATGTAAGCCACAATCGTCCTCCTTCGATAGCCAAGACGACCCGGTTGGATTTGTTGCCCAGCTTTTACTTCCAGATCAATTGGAGTTGTCATAGTTAGACATTAGGATCAACTCACGTTAGTTTAGAGTGCATTACGTTTGCAACCCTTTTTCAATCGATCATTTCGTTTGTGAGACCCGTAGAGTGGTTTTTGAGGTTGTGTCCCGACCACACTAGGGTGAGAACCATAAAAGTGATTTATGTGTTTAGTGCAAAAGGTGCCCACTCTGAATGCTTGAGCTCAAACTTAGGAATTCTTTGAATTTCCCCACCCTAGAGGCACACATTTAATGCTTCTTTATGCCAAAATCTAGGGTTTTCCCTTGATTTTTATAGACTAAAAGGTGCCTTCCGCCAATGTTCTTTGGGGGTCTCATTCAGTCTTCGTTGCATCGCGGTTCTCAATTTTCATGTTCGTCTAGCTATGGCTCACAGTTCGGCTTGCTAGAGCGAGTGCAAAACAGCCGCCGCAGAGCCGGAAATTGCTTTAGCCTATAAATACCCCCTTGTTTCCACTCTCTTTTTCAATTTTTGCTCTTTTCTTTCTTAACCTTAATCCTCTCCCTCTCTTCTCCACACCCTTCCAACACTCTCCTTGGCCTCTTCCAACCTTCTGTAGCCCTAATTAGTTAGTATTTTGGGTAGGAAGCGAAGGGACCCTCTCTTCGGCCTTGAAAGGTAAAATCTCTCCTAGTCTTGCCCTTTCGATTTAGGATCACCGTCGGTTTGTAAGGTTTGGCATTTTTGTGCTATTTTGTAATGGAGTCTATGTTAGAAGAGTTTTAGAATTGGTTTCATCATTTTAGTGTTTTAATAAAACAGATGTAATCATTTTTAACAGACGCCCAAGGGTTTTGAGCCGGTTTGTCGGATTCGGACGGGTTCGGCCCTCTACCGTAAACGAATAGAATGGTCCACATTCGATTTGGACTATGAAAGGCCCATCTAGGTGTGATTCGCTAAAGATTGAGTACTTTCCTATTTGATATAGTAGATATATCGACGCAAGAAAACAAAGCAAGCCCAATAAAAAAACCCCAAGTATTCATCATCCTACGACTTCAATGAGAATCAATTTAAAATTGTTTGAAATCAATGATAGTAAATTCACAACAATATATACAATAATGTAATGCACCGAAAATTGTATACTATAAATACACAAGAGTTGCTAAAGAATTATATATCTACACACATGACAAAAAACCTAGATATATAATATAAAGAAAACATCAATAATAATGCAAGCAATAATCCTCACATAACTAATGTATAGGGGAGATGAACTAATAACAATTATAAAACCACTTATCTTCCAATAAGAATACTCTTAGGAAGGGCAATGATAGGTTAAGGCAAAGAACTCAAAAAGTTGTTCCATGAACATCTCCATCCAATAGAGATACTAAAGTATACAACCTCTCTAATTCTTCATACAACTCTAGTGTTTGAGAGACAACTATTTCGAGTAAAATAACTTAGGTGTCATTTGTCATATCTAAACACACGTCAGAAATATAGTACCTGCTAATTTTACACCGTCCAAGTACAGGAGCACAGGTATAGAGGGACAATAACAATAAGAACATGATCATTCAAGCATTAGTCTTCACTCGCCCAAAACTCATAAAACAATAAGAAGTTGATAATCATTTGCATATAATGCAGGATAAACGATTTATGTAGCTAAAATTCATGCAGAAGCAATTGTTTTAGTTCAAAATCAAACTAAGGGATCTCAACCTAGGGTTGGGTAAACACGAGTCCCAAACATTAAATAGCACAATCATTATAGGGATCCACATGATTGGTTGAAATCAAATCATAACTATAGAGCAACAATAAAATAGAGATGAGTCTACATGTATTCACTTTTCTATCACAGTAGGGGTTTTAGCAAACTGAATCTACATACCTATTTGGAAACCCAGACTTCACCAAGTCTACATGATATGCATTGCATGTTGTGCAATGGATACCACTATTAGAACAATAAAATAGATAAAATAATCTAATTAAATAGCTAATAATTCACGGCTACATATGGTCAAATAGTCAACTAGTTGCCAATCATGTAAGACCAACACACAATCAAATGATTAAGGAGGCAAAATAGTTAAAATAGTCAAAAGTTGATTAGTCAATTCGTCAACCCCGCTCAACAGTGACCAGAATTAATCAATCAAACAATCACATAGTTGGACAATTAGTCAAATACTCTTTTTTAAATCATTGAATACTGTGTCGGCCAACTAAAACAAATAAATCGGGAAAATATACTCTGCCAAACCATAAATCAGAAAAATACGAGTCCACAAATAGAAAAATAAATTGAAACAATATACGACCTAAATTATTCATAAACTAAGTTCCACAGTATAGCAAAATTTATATTATTTATTGGCTATAAATAACTGATAAATAATATATATGTTTATTAAATACTATCATAATTATAAATATACAAAAATAATAATAAATTATGACTAAAATAAATTGAGCATTAAATAGTGTTCAAGAGACAATCAAATAATTAAAAGGTCAAATTAGTAAATACACAAAAATATCAAAATAATAGTAGAAAAGATAAACATATAATAAAATATATATCAACTATGTATGACTAGGAAACGACTTGTGGTTAGAGAAACATGTTGAATGTTCTGAAACATTTAGAATTGGAGGCAAAATGGTTACCCGGTTGAACCAAACCCGAATTCAAGGTCGGCAGATTTGGCTTGCAAAATCCAGTTCGGGTACGGTCTAACATGATCCATGCGGCTAACCAGCAAAGGGGTAAGTGTTGAGTATGGTCTTAAGTACACAACGAGGTTACGTTGGGAAATGGCTAGAGCACATGCGGTTGAGGTGGCTGGAACGAGTTTTTTGGCCGATGGCGCAGGGAGGTCCAAACTAGTTCCTGCAAAGGTGGCAAGGTGGCACTCGGCCAAGGGTTGAATCAATAGCCATGGTGATGGTGGAGGTGGCAGCTTGGTCGACAGCGGAAACCGTTGGGTTTATCCCACATTGGAAATTCGTAGGGTATTGGTGACTTGTATAATAATGGGAAAGCGGACCCATGAGCTAGCTTTTGAATTATGATGACACCCGTAATACCTATTTAAAGTTCTTTTGGGGGCCCAGTGACCGTCTCGGAAAGGCATGAACACTAGCCAAGGGTTGAACCGTGGAGGTGGTGTTTGCCGACTAGCGAGTAGTGTTGGGTTTATCCCACATCGGCCGTAGAGTTTTACATAAGCAATGGGAAAGCTTATTTTGTTTTTGGATTAAGAGAGCCATGACACCTATTGAAAGTCCTTTGGGAAGCCCAAGAAAATAGATGGAAGGTGGTAAAATCTAGCAATGGCGATTCCTCTATCAAAGTGGGTGAGGCACCGGATTGACTCATCGGAACAGGAAACAAGTTCGGCCAGCTGGAGTTCCGATAACTACTTCCGTCTGCCCAGAACTGTTTCCCATATTCCGATGAGTCAATCGGTACCCTCTCCACCCACTTTGATAGAGGGAATCGCCGTTGCTAGATTTTACCACCGCCGCTGTTTTCTGTCTTGGGCCCCTAAAAAGACTTTCAATAGGTGTCATGAGGCTCTTTTAATCTAAAAGCTAGCTCAGGGAATAAAACTTTCCCATTAGCCTATGTAAAAGTCACTAATACCCTCTATGACCGATGTGGGATAAACCCAACACTGTTTCCGCTATCGACCAAACTGCCACCTCCACCATCACCGTGGCTATTGATTCCAACCCTTGGCTAGTGTTCCGGCCTTTTCCGAGAGCTGTTTGTCAGGCCCTTTGGGCCCCCAAAAGGGACTTTAAATAGGTATTACGGGCGTCTCTTAATTCAAAAGCTAGCTCATGGAATAAAACTTTCCTATTAGCCTATATACAAGTCACCAATACCTTCTACGACCAATGTAGGATAAACCCAACACTGTTTCCGCTGTCGACCAAACTGCCACCTCCACCATCACTGTGGCTATTGATTCCAACCCTTGGCCAGTGCCACCTTGCCGCCTTTTGCAGGAACTAGTTTGGACCTCCATTGTCACCATCGGCCGAACTTCTTAGCCGAATTCCGGCCACCTCCAGCCATCTCATTGGCTTCCAACCTCCCCAATGTAACCTACGTTGTGTACTTAAGACCGTACTCAACACTCACCCACTGCTGGTTAGCCGCCGCCATCGCTCCTAGCTGATCATGTTAGACCGTACCCAGACTGGATTTTACTGAACCAAATCTGTTTAACTGCCGACCCAACCCAGTTCGGTTTGGTTCAACCGAATTCAACCATTTCGCCTCCAATTCTAAATGTTTTCCGACGATTCAAGCTATATTTCTCAATACCAGTTGTTTCTCAACATGAATATCACATAGTTGATATATATTTTATTATATGTTTATCTTTTCTAATTTATTGATTATTTTGTTGTATTTTTTATTATTTACTGATATTTTTGTGTATTTACTAATTTGACCTTTTATTATTTGATTGTCTCTTGAACACTATTTAATGCTCAATTTATTATTTTGAGATATTTTTTTGATTTATTGTATTTTTTGTATATTTCTAATTATGATAGTATTTGTCATATGTAACATGTATCTTATTATTTATCAGTTATTTATAACTGATAAATAATATAAATTTTGCTACTAGCTGTGGAACTTAGTTTATGAATAATTTAGGTCATTTTATATTGTTTCAATTTATTTTTCTATTTATTGGACTCGTATTTTTCTGATTTATGGTTTTGACCGGATGCTTATTTTGTCGATTTTGACTATTTTAACCGATTGACAGTACATTGTTCAATAGTTTAAAAGAGTATTTGACTAATTGTCCAACTATGTGATTGTTTGATTGATTAATCAATTAACTTCTGAATTGACTGAGTTGACCAGATTGACTAATCAACTATTTTGACTATTTTAACTATTTTGCCTCCTTGATCATTTTGATTGTGATTGTTTGATTATTTACATGATTGAGCGACTGATTGATTGGATTGACTATTTGACCATATGTGACCGTGGTTGATCATTAACTATTTAATTAGATTATTTTATCTATTTTATTGTTCTAATAATTGGTATCAATGTGCATTGCACAACATGCAATGCATATCATGTAGACTTTGATTGAGTCTGGGTTTCCAAATAGGTATGTGGATTCAGTTTTGCTAAAACCTACTGACTGATAGAAGCTGAGATACCTAGTTTGTAGGCCTCATCTCTATTTTATTGTTCTCTATTAGTTATGATTTGATTTCAACCAATCATGTGGCATTTTATTGGATCCTATGTGATTGTGCTATTGTACTGATCCATTTTGGGACTGGGTGTTTACCCAACCCTAAGGTTGAGATCCCTTAGTTTGATTTTGAACTAAAACAATTGCTTCTGCATGAATTTTTAGCTACACAGATCGGTTTAATCATATATGAGGGTTTCCAAATAGGTATGTGGATTCAGTTTTACTAAAACCTACTGACTGATAGAAGCTGAGATACCAAGTTTGTAGGCCTCATCTCTATTTTATTGTTCTCTATTAGTTATGATTTGATTTCAACCAATCATGTGGCATTTTATTGGATCCTATGTGATTGTGCTATTGTACTGATCCATTTTGGGACTGGGTGTTTACCCAACCCTAAGGTTGAGATCCCTTAGTTTGATTTTGAACTAAAACAATTGCTTCTGCATGAATTTTTAGCTACATAGATCGGTTTAATCATATATGCATTATAAGCAAATGATTATCAGCCACCTTATTGTTTTATGAGTTTTGGGCGAGTGAGACTAATGCTTGAATATTCATGTTCTTATTGTTATTGTCCCTCTATGCCTGTGCTCCTGTACTTGGACGGTGTAGAGTAGCAGGTACTATATTTACAGCATGTGTTTAGACTATGGTAAATGACTTAAGTTATTTTACTCGAAATAGTTGTCTCTCAAGCACTAGAGTTGTATGGAGAATTAGAGAGGGCTTAATATACTTGTATCTCTGTAGATGGAGATGTTCATGGAACAACTTTTCTGTGAGAGTTCTTTGCCTTGGTTAGGCCAGCCTATCATTGCCCTTCTGAGAGTATTCTTATTGGAAGATAAGTGGTTTTTATAATTGTTAGTAGTTCATCTCCCCTATACATTAGTTATGTGAGGACCAGTAACGATTATTATTGATGTTTTCTTATATTATATATCTAGGTTTTTGTCATGTTGAGTGGCTGGAATTGCTATGGGGATACTTTGCTTAACTCTAGTGGTATTGGTTATTGTTCTTGTGTATTTATAGTATACAATTTTCGGTACATTGCATTATTGTATATATTGTTATTGAATTTACTATCATTGATTTCAAACAATTTTAAATTGATTCTCATTGAGTCATCAGGATGATAGATCCTTGGGGTTTTTATTGGGCTTGCTTTGTTTTTCTTGCGTCGATATATCTACTATAATCAAATAGGAAAATTGCTCAATCTTTAACTGAATCACACCTAGATGGGTACCTTTCATAGTCCAAATCCAGAATGTGAGACCATTCCATATTCGATTTACGGTAAGAAGGGCCGAACCCAACTAACCCGATCCAGGTCAAGACCAAACCGACTCAAAAACCCTTGGGCGTACGTCCCAAAAAATAATTACATCTATTTTATTAAAACACTAAAAATGATGAAACCAATTCTAAAACTCTTCTAACACATAGACCTACATTATAAAATAGAACAAAAATGCCAAACAACACAAACATTTGAGTTGGATCACAAATGTCGAAAGGGCAAGGACTAGGGAAGATTTTACCTTTCAAGGGCTAGGAGGAGGTCACTTAGGGCTTCCTACCCCAAAACCTATAACTATTAGGGCTACGGAAGGTTGGGGATGTGTGGAAGAGGCCAAGGAAGGTGTTGGAGGGTGTGGAGAAGAGAGGGAGAAGGATTAAGGTTAGAGAAAGAAAGAGCAAAAAATTTGAAAAAGGGTGGAAACAAGGGGTATTTATAGGCTAAAGACTAGCCCCAGCTCAACGGCATTTGTTGAGCACCTTTGCACTCGCTTCTAGCAAGCATTGTGGGCCATAGCTAAACAGGCACATGAGGGTGAACCACGTGCAACAGAGGCTAGTGTGGACACAAGGGCTTTGGCTGAGCACCTTTTAGTCTATAAAAATCAAGGGGGAAACCCTAGATTTTGGCATAAGGGCGCTAAATGTGTCCCTCTGCATCACAAACAAGGGTGGGGAAATTCAAAAGAATTCCCTAAGTTTGAGCTCAAGCGTGTTGGGTGGGCACCTTTGCACTGAGCACATAAATTGCACACATATGGTTCTCACCCTAGTGTGGTCGAGACAACCTCAAAAACCACACTACAGGTCTCACAAGGGCAATGATCGATCGAAAAGGGTTGCAAACATGAGTAATGCACTCTAAACACGTGAGGGATGTGATCCTAATGTCTAACTATGACACAACTCAATTGAACTGGAAGTAAAAGCTGGAGCAACAAAATGTCCAATCGAGTGTACTAAACATCGAAGGAGGCTAGGGTTGTGGCTTACATAGATCATACCATACACATCAATGGCAGTAAGGGTCAGAGCCGAGAAACACAATCCGGGCTATGACCGAACTAACAAAAATCCATCAGGCAAACGGCCCAGGTTTTACATTGGTTGCTATATCAATGATAATGTTCTAATTTTTATGAATGTATAAAGAAGGTTATGTCATCTAAGAGTGCTACCAAGTGGTATTCTACCAAAATAGATATATCCAAGTCTTATGATTGGATGAAGTGGGAGTATATTTATTTGCTCATGAAGGAATTGGGTTTCTCATATTCTTCGTATGATCTAATTTATAATTGTATTGGTACACCTTCTTTCTCAAAACTGCTTAATGGACAATCATTTGGTTGGTTTGGTGCTTAGAATGGACTGAGACAAGGTGATCCTCTCTCTCCATATCTATCTATTCTTGGTCTAGAAGGATTATCAAGGATCTTGGAATATGCTGAACAAATACAATATATAAGTGGATTAAAAGTAACTCTAAGGGCACTTTCTGTTTCTCATTTGTTCTTTGATGATGATCTCCTTTTATTTTGTAAGGCAAATGTCAGACAAATTCAGAATTTGAAATAGTTACTTGTAAAGTTTCAACTGGTTTTGGTTAACTTGTTAATTATGAGAAATCATCTTGTTTATTACAAATTGCTTTGCATCATAAGTGCACAAGAATGTTGAGAAAGATGCTTCATATGCAACAATTAATTACTGTCTCCACTTATTGGGAATGCCTTTGTGGTCTGGGAGGAAAAACACTACTTCAATTATTTGCTGTAAAAGGTTAAAACAAAAATTCGTGGATGGGAATGTAACATCCCATACCCAAATTCATCCTTGAACTGAGCCAAAATGTTATATTACTCTTAACTTAATTATATAGAGACCACGCCCACAAAGCCCTTAAGGTCTAAAAAAAATAACCACTACCCACAACTACAACAAGGAAAAAAACTACAAAACAAAGAAAATATAATCATTATTCAAAATATTTTAAATTATTTGAATTATAAGTTCCCAAAACATGGGGTTATTATATCAATACACTAAGCCAAAAGTAAAGATCTATGATAACCAAAATAAAATAGGAAAGCAACATAAACAACATGGCAACAACGCATGTGTATGTGTGAAGACATTAGCTTTCTCCTGTATTCACCAGCAACACTCGAGGCACATCACTTGTATAATATTAAAAGAAAAAAACACCAGTAACATGGAACAAGTTGTTGATCCACAAAATTAAATAACTATAATAGCAAACTGGCATACGAACTCCGTAGTTCTTATTCAATTAAAACTAGAAGGGATTAGTACACCACATGAAGAATCACACAACAACTAAAGGAAACTACACCTGTGTGCGACCCATCTCTGATCAGCACCCTTTTCTCCTATCCTCTCCAACTCCACCATGCTCCTCTCCTCTGAGCTCTAAAGGCAAGCCAAGTACACCGCAGTCATGACATGGCCACAAAATACTGTAGCCAACGCTTCTCCAGGTGTGAGAGCTCATAGACACAGGGGTGAAAATGATGTAGCAAGAAGAAAAAGTAGAGTATTGTGTCAATCCAATCAACAATGAAACAACTAGGCTCCTCAACAAGTCGCACCTTGGGACTTACCCGAAACAATCTCGAACAATCCCCCACTCTCAAAATCACAAAAACATAATAATATAATAGTAGGCTTAGGCAGGGAATAATAATATTAATAGCCCTTTGAGAAGAAAACAACTTGTAATGGATCTTTTGGTTTTCGAAAACAACTCAAAAGATCTCATCCTCGAGAATTATTAAACATGTCATCTAAATGATCTTAATTAAGTGGGTTACAATATAACACTTAACTCTTCCTATGATACAAAACAGTTCACCTATCAAATAAGCGTAAAATAAGAAGTGAGTCATTAATGATACAAGACAATTCACCCATCAAATGAAATTCGTCTTTGTTAGACAAGCAACAAACCCTGTTGTTGAGATTTAAAAGGGCAATTCCTCTTCTTATGGCCAACACCTTCACATCCAAAACATACAATGCTAGAAAAAGGTTGATGTACCTGTAGTTGGTTGAGTTGTTGGGCATACATTTTTCATATGTCATAGGTAACCACAACAAAAACACACTGCTTCATCCGGTTTGCATACACCAAACTGCTTAAGCTTACAAGTAGCACAAAGTGATGCATCCCAGTGACCTTGTATTGCCCTCATGGAAACATTGGATTCCTTTCTTAGTTTCTTCTCATCACGCCCCATCTATTTCTCATACTAGTTGTACTTCCAAAAATTCTAAGTTCCAATAGCCTTCTCTCTCGTCTGATTGATTCATATGTCTCTAGAAGCTACGCAAACCACTTCATCCGATGTCTTGTATTTTATAGTGGCTAGTTTCTACTTGATAGGGTAGATCAGTTCTTATCAGAATTATTCAGCTCACATCCTTTTAGTGGCCACTATACTAGAAGAAAATCTCTCCAAACCAATGAATTTGGCCAAATATTCGGCAACTAACATACCCTTTTGATCCAAGTGTTCAAATTCTATTTCTCTCCCCCTCTTCTCCTCAAGTGGAAGATACATATCATCGAACACTACTTGGAATTTCTCCCAAGCATTGTCCTTAGGCGCTTTCCTGTGGAAATGAAGTCTCTTGGCAGAGTCTCACGAAGTCCTTGCCTTAACTTTGAAAGCACCCATTACTATTCAAACCCATAGCTCTATAGGGCAATCCATACTATCAAACACTCCCTTGGCAAAAATCAACAATTTGTTTGCCTCTTCTAAGTCTAGATTCCAAGCAAAAATGTCACTTGCATTCTTCAAAAACTTCTCTACCTATCAAACACTAGGTTTGCCTATTATGGAGTAGTTCTTTCTCCAACCTCGAGGGTTCTTGAAGGTACAGTCTCTCCCCCACTTCTAGTTCCATTGCCTCCCTGTTGAGGAGCATGAAATGAAACAAGAGTTACATCATAGGTCACACTCGTCGTTGGAACTGATGGTGTACTTGTCACAAGATTCTGAGGTGGTGGTGGTTGTTGGAATACCATCAGTCTACTAGATAAGGGACCTGTTAACATCGGTGATAGTGGAGGTAGGACAGTGCCTCACTCCTTTCCCATCCTTAATAGGTCTCTTTTGTGATTTTCCCAACTCAACTCTCATTTCTCTCATCTGTTGTTGGGTGTTTAATTGAATTTCCTTCAATTGTTGCTAGGTCTCTAACTGCATCTCCATCACCCTTATCATGAAATCATTTATCATAGTCATCTCGCTGCCTAATCTTACTGAATGGGAATCTCTACTTTGCCCTGAGGTATCATGAATGTATTCCCGAGTTCCATCATCATGAGGTGGAATAGGTGCCATTGGAATTAGAACATCAGGCAATTGGACATTCTCCACAGGAACCTCTTTTTCATCAACGCCATGACCAGGAGGTCAGCTAGAGTCAAAACGACTATGAGCCTCTTCTAGACTCAAAACTCTAGGAGGTGTCAAATCTCTAAAAATAGTCATGAGTCCTTCTTACCATATCTATCAACCTCTTGCTAAAATCATCCCAACTTAAAGATAAGAGCACAACAACAAACGACACAAACAAGAACATATTGGCCAACAAAAATGAGGGATCACTTTACATGCACACATATTAAAATAATCTTCCATTCCAATCAATCAAGAAATAGCTTTGAATACCATTCTGAATACAATTAGATCTGGATCCTTTATCTTGTATACTACAGTTTGGTCAAATCTTTTATTTTGGTAGCTCTTGTACTATTGTTTTGTTATTCTTCTTTTCAATCATTCATGTTATATTTTTATTCATTTATTGTAATATACAAATATATAAATAGATAACAATTGATTTAAATTAATCTCATTTCATTTGATCATGCATTCTCATACATACATCATATAGATTGTGTTAAATGTTGAGTTGGATTCATTTATAGGTTATGTGGTTTGAGATTACTAGTAGATTGCTTGGAGCTTGGAGACCAGGTCCATTTAGGATGCATTTTTAATTTTATGCTTATCTAATGGGTGGGTCATTTTATATCATATGACAAGCTAAGTGGTTGTTTTATTGCAACCCACTTAATTCGGGTCATTTAGTCATGTTTAATAAACCTTGAGGATGATATCCCTTGAGTTGTTTTTGAAAACCAAAAGAACCATCACAAGTTGTCTTCTCTCTAAAGGCTTATTATTATTTTTATTCCCTACCTTGTCCTATTATTATTATATCATGTTTTATCGATTTTGTGAATGGGGAGATTGTTGGAGAATGTTTTGGGTAAGTTCCACTTAGAAGGGTAAGTCCCAAGGCGGGTAAGTTCCACTTAGAAGGGTAAGTCCCAAGGCATGACCTGTTGAGAAACCCAGTTGTTTCATTATCGACAGGATCGACGTAGCGATCTACTTTCTCTTCTTGCTACATCATTTTCACCCCTACATCTATAAGCTTCTCACACATGGAGAGGTGTAGGCTTATGGGTATCGTATTCTGCTGTGTGACACCCTAATTTTGGTTTACCTAAGAACCAGACTGGAAGTTTCTTGATCAAGTGAGTCATGTCTAAATTAACTAGTTTATAAGACTTGATCAATAATATATATCAAATTAACCCACTTTACGTTAAGAGAATGGAAGACATCACTAAATACACGTCAAAAAACACATCAAACATAAGTAAAAGTGAAAAGTAAAAACACATCAAGATAGTTTAGCATTTATTTGTCCTCCCACCAAAGTCGACTCAAAATCATGAAACCAACATATATAATATAAAAAACATTAGTAACGAGTGTTACTAGTCCAAAAATAACTACTAGTCAAACTGGCATAGTGGAGGTGACCCTCCCATTAAGTAAAAATATTTATATATTTCTTCAAAGAATCTCTCATAAGGGCATTAAATAGGAGCCGTCGGCCTCGCACGATAGCCTCCACATGAGCCATGAGGGTCATATACACCGTGTATATTATGATAATGCCATGAATAAAGCAAAAGAATAAGTTATCAGAATGTATGAGGGTATGGCCGTTTATTCATTTATAAATCTATAGTGGATCGTACAATTAGTTTTAGGCAATTTACCGCATTAAGATGTGTTATTTATTCATTTTGGGTGGGTTAATAGGTCTAGAACATGTTTTTTTATTTAACACATTTTATTTTTTTATTTTATCACATTTATTTTATGTTTTTAGAAATTATTTTGTAATATTAACTCGAGTCCTGAGCGACTCAATATTATGAAATTACCACCAACCCATCTCTTCTTCTTTCCCAACTCTGTTTTTCCTCCTGATGCTTTGCAACTGCCTCACCCCACAGACGACGACCTCACCCCCAACCAAACCGTGGCTGGTCCGCGCCACCGCTGGCCAATGCCATCACCACCGCCTCACCCACGCCACCCTTCCTTCCCCCTCTCCCTACATTTCTTCCCATTTTCCATCCTGGACACCCACTACCACCCACCCACCAGCTCTAGAAACGACCTTTGGTAACCCTCCCTAGTCTCTTCCCCCTCCTTCCTAACCCTTCCCAAGGCCACGGCTTTGCATGTTCAATCACAGGCCATTAGCGCCGCCGCCGGCCGGTTGCGCTCCACCGCCACCCTCACCGTTGACTGGACCTCCCTTACACGAGCACCCCCTGCCCTAGCCGGGGTTGTTTTGAGTAGCAGCCAACGCTGACGGCAGCTGTGACCATTGCCACCATCACCGTCGTCGCCGCTTGTGGCGCTAACATTAGGTATAGAATTTTGTCTGACTGATTTGATTTTAGTTCATGACTGTGGATAACATAGCATGATTAAATTATGATAATTGATATGCATTGCATCAAAGTAGAGAAGATATGAAGTTAGGTATCAATTTTTACGAACGGTGTAATTGAATTGATAGTTGGCTAGGATGACTAAAAATGAGTTATTTGCATGGAAATGTTGTAAGAGATAGCATTGGGAAATTTATCCAAGCAATTGGAGATTGAATTGTACTAAGGTGTTTTTGATCATAATTGATTACAAATGCTATGATTAAAGTATAATTAAAACCCCTTGACTTCCTTAATTAGGGTAATATACGAATTAGTGATTAATAGGAATATTAAGTTGAACACAACATATTACATATAGCATTGGATTATGGATGGAATCATGGATTATGTTATCATGAATCAGAATGACGAAATGATGAATTCATGATCTAGATTGATGTTACCCACTAAGCTAATAGATTGTAATTGGATTGGTTGATTTATTCATGTTGGTATAGATGTTATTGTTTCATTATGTAGATATATATGATTTTCTTGATGATGTGAGTAATGTGACTAAACTAATTAAGATATGATTGAGATTATAATTACATGCATTCATATTATATATGCATCATATAGCTAGAATGAGCGTTAGTAATTAGTTTTGATGTGTCGGTACAAAGTAAGAGCTCACCACCCAGGCGTAAGAACATGCCTGGAGTTTCTGCCAGGTCCGTTTAGGACTTACCCCTGATTTATTGTTCTATTCTATTGTGTTTTATTTTTACTGATTGTAGGACGGGTTAAGTGGTGTTTATCAGATCCCACTTAACTTGGGTCATTTAGTTGATTAGTTTACCAGATTAATAACCTTCGAGGATGAGATTCCTCGAGTATTTTGAAAATAAGATCCGCCACAAGTTGCCTTCAGGCCTATTATATAAATCCCTTCCTAAGCCAATATATATAACTTTATCGAGTTTTCAGTGAGATGAGGATGGAGAAACCAACTTGCATGTACCATGAACTGGTGAATGTGACAATCATAGTGGGCTCTGGATTAGTGAGAAGGTTGCTCCATTCCAGAGGAATCCTAACAACTTTGTATTTGGGTTCCCCACACCCGAAGAACGTAGAGGTTTATGGATACTATTAAATACAGTGCACGACCGGACTTGTGGTTCAAATGGTACCAAAGGTAATTTTTTGAGAGTACTCGGTCTTCGAGCTGAAGGCCAGAAGAATTATTAAGGAAGGGAAAGGGCTTAGGATACACTCGTAATCCTGAGGGACTAGAAAATAAAATGAGAAAATGCCGAGAGAGGCATCAGTAGACCTGTCAACTCGGGATGCTACCAGGCTGCAGCTTGGTGGCTCCTCAATAGGTACCCTTGAGAGAGTTCTGGAGAATTATATGAATGTTTTTCTTCATATGACAGTTAGCTCTCATAGCCAGTTTGATATTGTTATATTTTGGACTAGTAACACTCGTTACTGATGTATTTTTATAATATATGTAGGTAAAAATCATGAGTTGGGTGTGCCAACTTGGACGGAAGAGTAGTGATGTCTCTTGAACACACATGCCATATGAAAGAATGTTAATATTTTGTTTATTATGTCATTATATTGAGAATGATATGATGAAATGTAAGGTATGATAATATGATGTAATATGATAAGTGCGTAGAAAGAATATATATATTTTGGTAAATATATTGAGATATCAAAGAATATATACAACAAGTGGGTCAAGACCCAAAATTTGATGTGAAATGTGAATAGAATGCACAAGTGAGTTGAGACCCAAGCTTTTGAATGATTATATAGCAGATTGGAATGTTGTGTGAATAAAAATGTATGATATATATATATATACTTGTACATGTTGATTTGACAGGGTGGCCCCTAATTGCATTTTTAAGGGAAACTCTGTTTGTATTATTTCATTGATTTTTATTGATTTTATTGTGATTATTTTAGCATGTAAACTGGTTACCATGTCATCCAAGTAGTAGCATGTTGGGGTTCTATGCATTCATCCATGCATAGAGATTAGTATCTTCGCCTTAAGATGCTGAGAGTAGATCCGCATAAGTTGGGTTCAGGTTAGCCAACCTAATTGGGACTCATGACATTCTAGTTCGGTTTGCAATCGTGAACCAGATTTGGGGTGTTACAAGTAGTCTCAGGCATGCGCCTTTAGTACACTCACCAAATGTGGAGTTGTCAAGATCTGAGAGTACCCTTAAACTCCACCAAATTTTCCATCACCAAGGGTACTCTCAGACATTCCCGAGGCATGCACCTTAAACTCAAGGTGGAGTTGTCAAGATCCTTCGGGAATGGAATGAACACTCACCAAATCGAGAGCCCATTTTGACTAACACACACCCTATCTCAAGACGTGAAAATCTGTTTTCCCCTATCTTACATCTTACCAAAATACTCGAGAAAACCATATATAGGTCTCAGAAGGGATTTATACAATAGGCCTCGAAGGCAACTTGCAGTAGATCTTGTTTTGGAAATCAAACTTGAGATGTCTCATTCTTGAGGGTTATTAATCACGGAAATAAAATACGTCTAAATGGCTTGTGTTAAGTGGGATATGATAAAATAGCCACTTAACATGTCTTGTGATCTAGAAATGAAATCACTTATAGAGTATAGCGATAGAAGTGAGAAGAGTCCTAACGGACGACCTATGGTCCAAGCTCCAAGTGTGACGTCTCCTTACGGAGAGCTCGGACTCCGAAACTTACATTGAAGCCCACTGCTCAGTAAAATACTAACATTCCTATATGATGCATAACATCATCAGTACATCCTAATAGAGAAGACCTCTAAATAAACCTAAAAGTAAACATAAAACATGCAAATTGAGACATAATAAAGAAAATAACCAGCAACAAATAATAAATAAATAAATAAGTACACTCATGAATAAATAGATAAATAATAAATACATGAAAATAATCAATACTCTAATCATAAAATAATAATAACATATACTATATAAATACACGGCTAAACATGAGTAAATATCACACATACTCGTGCTAGTAAACATATAAATAATTAAATAAATAAATACAATTTAATAAACTTTAATAAGATTAATGTTAATAAGTAAATATAATAATAATAATAATAATAATAATAATAATAATAAATAATCACATAAGCACTCATTATATACGACAAACATCTAAATAAAAAGAATAAATAATAATGAATAAATAAATAAATAAAGTCAATCATAACATCAGAATATATTAAATAATGTGAATATGTATGTAAACTAATTTAAGGATTCTCGAATTACTGAAAACGGTCAAAAACTGTCGAAAATAAGCTAAACAAAGTTAACTCACTTAACTGAATTGGGTCAGCCAGGGTAACTCAGTCTAGGTCAGATAAACTGGTGGTCTAGGTTGGCTGGGTTGGTCTGGACTGCTGGACATAGACACGGACACGGGCAAGCAAGTGGATACGTATGGGTGAGTAGGACTCGAGCTAGTAGACACAAACAAGGGAAAGTAGACGCGAACGCGGGTATACGGGTCTAACGACGCAGGCGGTGCAGGTGTCGATCTTAGCCGATCAATGGTGATCGATGGAGTCTGGCCATTGGTTGGTCAGAAAAGGGGCAGAATCACCACAGGTACTGCAGTGATCGTGGCCACGGCGGTGGTCATAGGTGGTCTCAAAATTAAGAACTTGATGAAGGTAATCTATCTAGGTGGTCAGACCGCCAGAGGTGGCTTGTCGGCACCGGAAAACGGCGCAAAAGGGTGATGTCAATGGTGGAAACCGGATACAAAAACTCCTTTGCCGGCAGTGGTTGCAGTGGCACCGGTGGTCGTAAATAGAGTATGAATGAAAAGCCTATCACGAGGCAGTTGTGGGGTCCCAGTCCAGTGGTCGGGGCAAACCAGAGACTCATTGACAGCAAGCTGAAATCGCGGCTGCACTAGGGTGTAAAAATCCAAGAAAAATCTCTCAAAGATAACTGGGTGGAATCTAGGGCTTATGTGGACGGTTCAGATCTCGCCACATGGCACGATTTAAACATCCAATAACTTGTGGCCTAGTTGGGCCCATCTTTAGGTATATGCAATATACATATGAACGAAAAGCTTGGATCAAGATGTTAAAAGTCAAAAATGACTAGAGTCCTAAAAGTCTCCATATAGGAAGGAATTGAGGAAAGAAGGCTAAATAGGCCTTGGATCCTCAAGTCAATCGGGTGAAAACCTACGACTCAATCAAGCTAGGCCCACAGAGGCACAATCTGGTGATCCAAAATCCCTATGATGCATGCAAAGGAGATACCCAAAAAATCCCAAATGGATACTAAACACTGCAACAGCCTAAATTTAAGCCTACAACCCTGGCTAACTTGTAAAAATCATATGTATACCTCATGTATACACTAATAAATCACACTCTGTTGTAGCCTATCTCATGCTATCATCTGCATGTTTGGCATACTCAGCCACCATAACATGTTCATACGTCTATCAAGGCCGCATACTCATAACTAAAACTAGTCTAGCTCAAGTGAGCTCGAACCGACTCAAGACTAGCCCGAACCGGGCAAAACTACAAGTGGGTAAAAGCCTTTCCCCAATCTGAGTTTTACAAGTGGGTAAAAGCCTTTCCCGAATCTTGAGCCTTAAAAGTGACTATATAGGCGGGAATCCAGTAAGAAGGCTAAATGGGCCTCGCATCCTCAACTCATTTGGGTGTAAACGTACGACTTAATCAAGCTGGGCCTACAAGGGCACAATCCAGTGATTCAAATTTCGTTGGATGCATGTATAGGAGATACTCTGAAAATCCGAAATGTATACTAAACGCTGCAATGGCCTAAATCATGCCTACAACCCTGGCTAACCTATAAAACTCATATGTATACCTCATGTACACAGTAATAACTCACACTCTGTTGTAACCTATCTCAAGCTATCATATACATGTCAGGCATACTCAGTCACTATAACATGCTCATACGGCCATCTGAGCCTTATACTCATAACTAAAAACTAGTATGGTTCAAGCTCGCTCAAATCAACTCAAAATTGACCCTAACCAAGCAAAACTATAAGCCAAGCAAAACCCTAACCCTAAGGTGGGTTTCACATGCAGTGTATAAGATGACTATTGTTTACTTGGCTTGCCTTCAGAGCTCAGAGGAGAGGAGCATGGTGAAATTGAAGAGGATAGGAGAAAGGGTGTTGCCCAATCAGCTGTGGGTCGCTTGCCGTTGTAGTTTTCTTTTGGTGTTGTGTGATTCTTCTCATGGTGTACTATCCCCTTCTTGTTTTACATTAATATGAACTACTGAGTTATAGACTAGTTTGATATTATAGTTTTTTTATTTTGCAGGCCGGTAACTTGTACATAACTTGTTACAAACATTTTTTTTCTTTTAATATTTATGTAGATGGCGTAATTAGAGTATCACTGGTAAATACAAGGGAATGCTAAAGCCTTCACACGTACAGATACTCATGTCGAGTTGTTGTACAATTGTTTTATGCTACTTTCCCATTTTATTTTGGTCATCAAACTTTTTACTCGTGGCTTAGTATTATACTTATGTAATAACCTCATGTTTTTGGAACTTATATTTCTAATAATTTATAATATTTTGGTAGTGGTTGTCTTCTATCTCAGACGTCAAATAAGTTTAGATCTTAAAGGGTTTTGTGGATGTGGTCTTCCATCTTCCCTTTTGTCGCCCTTATTTGATGCAAAGTACAATAAGTGGTAGGGCTGGTGGTCTCATGAAATTGTCATGGCTCCCAGTGTATGCATGAGGCATGAAAAGGTATCTAGGTTAGTCTTAAGAATCTTGTTAACCGAATGGATGGGTGGTTGGAAATGAATGAAAAGTAAATTTGGGGACTAACAATTGGGCGCCTTCTCTTGATAATGTTCCTCTGACCTTGAAAGAGGAGTTTAAGCATCTTTAAAATTCTTAAGTTTATTCTATTGTTCTTCCAGGTGATGGAGGTGCAACGTGTCTTATTTTAGAGAAATTTTTGTTGAACTTGATGCCTCTTGTATTTGTTCTCTGCCCATCCTGCATCAAGCAATAGATGACTCTGATTAAACTTTTTGATGTGACAACAATTTTAAAATTCTCTACGTAAAAGCGTTGAAGACCAAACAATCAAATGAAGACTTTAAGATTGAAGAAGCAAATAAAGTGCTGAAAGCTTTAGTCAGGACTTCGGCAATAAAAGACATAAGGTACAAGTCAAGGAAGAATGGAATTCAACCTTCAGCTAACCTATCGTCAGTAGTTTGGCAACCAAAAACCTAGGGCTTAGTAAATAGTAGAGAAGCGTCAAACTTCAGCATACTTTTAGTTGAGAGTTTTGGAACCGAAGTGCTTGGAGGAACCCTTGTCAAAATTATATCTTGCAAAACAGCTATTGAAAAAGCAATAAAATGATAAATCAAGATCATTCCTACAAAGAGCAATAACTAGATTTGCTAATTATCAAAATTCATTTAAATATATTTATGAGAGAAAAATGAATAAAATGATTATCGATCTAGCAAAATTTCATTACTAACAAAAACATTAAATCAAGATAACATCAATGAATTAAACCTTCGATTTTATATTTCTCTTTTACTTCATATTCATAGGTCATTAATATTTTTCAAGTTATTCTTGAGAAATAATTATCAACCATGGATTAATTTATTTGAGCTTCTATTCTGATTTCACTAAGACTTACACTTTAATTCAACCTCTCTATTCCTAGTTATGGTTAAATTAAAGAGTACATTAAGTTTAGCTCATATGATTGTGTTCAACTCCCAAACAATATTCCTATTCAGAGTGATTATACAATATTGGCCTAGGCCTAGCATAAATCTATCTTCCAAGACAACTCACACCATAAAACATTTCATAAGTGATCAAGTTATAAATTATAATTAAATTGAAGTTAACAAATAATCATGTGAATCTCAAAGAATAAAAGAAAATTGAAATCTATATTAATAATCCATAAAACTCAATTTCAGTATTATAGTCAATACAAGAATAGAGAAATAAAGGATAAACAGATAGAAGAGTAATAAAAACTCTAAAATTCCATCTTCATCCTCAAATCTTCTATTTCTTCTCTTCTGTTTATCTTTATTCCACTATGAAGTTATGCCTATCTTGAGCCAAAAAGTTGTCTTACATAGCTATTCGATGGAAAACAGCAAGATTGAGGTTACACTAATCATCCATTAATCTTCTTTGAATCTTGAACTTTTGTTTCTAACCTTCCATTGGCTCCTCAATTTACGTTCCAACTCTTGGTGAACTTCATCCCTATTCATAATTAACCATTAAACCCATCAAATGTAGAATTGGTATAAAATTGGCACAAAAATGCATTCAATCCATATTTTATTAATGAATCCAAAATAAAAGTCAAAAGCCTAAAACATAATGACAATTTACACAAAATCACATATTAAATATATGGAATAATAACTATTTTACAGAGCTATCAACCATAGGGATGACAAGGCAAAGAATGAAAGAGGGTTGCAACCCTAGCCTGACATGGCGCAAGGATTGTGAAGCTGAGGAAACTTCAACTAAACTTCAGTTATGGGTTTCAGTGTAAAACCAGTGATCCCCGTCAAAGTTTTATACCCATGAACTGATTGCTTCGAGTTGAGTAAATTTTAAAATATGCGAGCTAAGCCGAGGCCGGGCATGTGTTATAAGCCATGAGCATCATCTATACCTAAGTATATGATCACAACGTCAGTAGCACAGTAAGAAAAATGAGTTATCAAAATATACAACTGTAAAACCCTAGCTTCGGGTTAAAATTTTACCCGATTGTAGTTTTCTTGGTTCAGGTCAATATCGAATTGGTTTGATCGAGCTCGAGCCAAACTAGTTTTTAGACTTTGAGTATGGGCCTAGTGGCCCCGACATGTAGATGATAGTTTCAGTTATGATATAGTAGAACAAGTTATCAATGTATACGCATGATATAGATTTTTATGAGTTAGTCAGGGTATCTGGCCTAGATCTAGGCCGTTGGAGTGGTTAGTAGCAGTTTGGGATTTTCAGGTTATCTCATTGCATGCATCATAGGGAATTCAGATTACCGGATTGTGCCCTTGTGGGCCCAGCCTGATTGAGTTTAAAGTTTCGAGGCTCATTTAGCCTTTGTTAAGTGTTTAAGTATATAATATTTACCCATGTTTTTAATATGATTTTTATACATCCCAGGTATAAATATTATTAATTAAGTGATAGTTTACTTTATTTTTTAGTCAATTAATATTTTATTAGATATGCTTAATTTTGGAGTTTAATGCAGAAACAAATTAAAAACAAAGAAGCTTAGGAATTGTTGGTCATGGCATTGGACCCTACCCATTGATAGCTACAATTTATGGTGTTGACAAAGCTCGATGAGGATGCTTGTACATAGCTTTGGTTGCATTTGAGTAAGTCGAAAAGTTGAAAACTTAAATGGACATCATAATCAATTAGATTACATCGAGTTGTGGATTCTTTCCTCGAATTCTTGTATCTCCTGGGTATCTCATCTTCTATATAAAGGGGTGGTCATTTGTTATTTGAGGGAAGGGGTGGGAACTCTTGGCTTAGAAGTAGTTCTAGTTTTTGTAATTCTTTTTCTTTCATAATGAGAAGTAGTTTCTTCTTTATAATGTTTTCTATTTTTATTATGGAGTAATCCTTTATTTTGTTCTAGAGAAGAATGAAACTTAACATGGTTTAATTGAATTCATTCCAACCTCTTACTCTTTTATTCAATTAGATTGCTTGAATTATCATGTTCTTAATGCTAAGAGTATATTGATCACCTATTACTTAGATCATGAGGTTTTATTACATTTTGAGAAAATTAGTTAGATTAGTCATTGATAATTCATCATACGATGAGTCTTTTGACTTGTTTGTTATTATGGTTGGGAAATACACAACACCATATGCGATTGTAAAGCAAATTTTAATGCATTATTTTGATGATTAATTAATCATCACCGGGATGTAAAAATTGAGACGAAATAATAGAAGAATGAAGGAGCGGGAGCCACCATGTCATATAATTCTCCAAGATTGGCAATTCGAGAAAATAAAAGATAAGAGCAAGATGTAATGAATATTAAATTCATGTTAAGGGAAATTCGACCTAGAATAAGTTTTATTATTATAACTTTTTCTTTAATTTAAAGTTATTACTTAGATTTAGTTAAGTCGATTGTTTTTATTTTGTTCTTAATTTCATTTTCTTTAATTAATTTAAGGAAATTCATTTCTCTGTGGGACGATACTTAAATTTATCCTCATATTACTTGTTTCGACCATGTATACTTACATGTTATTGTGTTAATCAAACAGCCTTCTAGCCTTGATTTTTGCCTTTAAGAGTTACTTTTTAGCCTCTAGTTAGTTTCGGTTTTCGACAGTCTCAATCCGAGCTTTTCGTCCATAAGTATAGTGCATATACCCATATATAGGCCCCACTAGGTCACAAGTTGTCGGACATTCAGATAATGCCAGATGGTAAGATTTGAGCTGTCTGTGTCAACCCTAGTTTTCTCCTATTTATATTTCAAACATTTCCATTGATTTTCAAAGTTACACCCCTAACGCTGCCACCATGTTGGCTCACCTCTGGCGAGACCCCGCCCCTCCTCCGGCCACCGGATCAGTGTGACCGTTACCACCTCACAACCAGCTATCCGTCTATGCCCACAATAATTACCAGCACCACCATAGTCGCCACCTACAACGACAATTTTGCTATTCATTTCCACCACCACCGCCACCCTTTTAGGCCATTTTATGGCACCAGCTGACTATCCTCCTACAAAGCCGACTACTCCAAAAGCTTTATTTTACTGAGATCTCTATTTTGAGACCGCCCACGACCACTTGCCATGGCTGGGATTGCTATCGTGACATCGCCACATTCGGTGGCGACACTGCCTCTTTTCTGCCATTTTTTGGCCAGCCAGTGGTCAGACTCTACTAATCGTCACCACCAGCACCTCTGTCTTGACGCCCCTTGTCGATCCCGACTGGTAGCTAGCTCAGCCCCGCCTCTGTCAGCGTTTTGCGGCAATGGGCACCACCACCCCTTGTTGAGCCCATTTACCTGTTTCCCGTGATTGTGTCGGCCCGTCCAATTTAGGTTTGCCGAGCCAACCCAATCTATTTTCCAGTTAACCCAGACTAGGTTGGTTTAGCCCATTCGATTCAGTCTAGTTCAACTCATTTTTGGATTATTTTTGTCCATTCTTCCACTGTTTTCGGTAATTCGAGAACCTCTATGTTAGTTATGATGTATATTCACATTATTTAGTATGATTAGATGTTATGATTATTTTTCTTTATTTATTATTTTATTTATTTATTTATTCATTATTATTTATTTATTTTTATTTATATGTTTATCATATATAATAAATGTTTACATGATTATTTGTTATATTAATATTATATTTACTTATGAATATTTATCTTATTATGTTTACTAAATTATATATATATATATTATTTTATTTATTTATTTATTCGTTATGTATATGTTATTATTTATTTGTATTTAATTATGTATTCTTGTATTGTATGACTATGATATTATTAATATTCATGGTTAATGAGTATTAAATATTTGTTTGTTTAGTTATTTATTTATTGAATTATTATTATTATTATTATTATTATTATATATAATTAATTAATTAATTAATTAATTATATATTTACTAACACAGAGTATCTGTTGATATTTACTCATGTTTACCCATATATTTATAGAGTATAATTATATTATTATTTTATAATTAGAGTATTGTTCATGCTTATGTATTTATTATTTATCTAATTATCTATAAGTGTGTTTTCTTGTTTATTTATTTATTTATTATTTATTATTATTAGATCTCTATTTTCATGCCACATGTTTAGTTATAGGTTTGTTAATATTATTTTCTTTATTAGGATGTATTGATTATATGAGCACACACCACGAGCATGCATCATATAAAGATTTAGTATTTTCCTTAGTAGTAGATTCCGATATAGGTTTCGGATTCTGAGCTTGCCGTAGATGTCTAGATATGCTTGGAGCTTGGACCACAGGTCCGTGGGACCCTCCCTCTCTGCTTGACTCCCTATGAGTAGAGTTTAATCGTATTTTAGATGTAGGACTACATCGGCGGTGTTTTATCGGATCCCTCTGATGTCAAGCCATTTAGCCATGTTTTCTACACATGTTTAATAAAACTAAAAGGATGAGATCCCTTGTTCATTTTTGAACTGAAGCTCCAAAATATATGATAGAAGCCTTTTCCTAAACCTATTATATTAGTACGCGCATCTTTACAGATTTCACGAATAAGAGAGTGAGCAGTATAGAGATATGCATGACCCGCACTAGTACTCTTTCAAACCCTGAGGTAGTGTGGTGTATGAGGGTATTGCATAACGCAACCCATTTTCAAAATTTGTGGCACTAACTTAACTATTTCTTTTGCCACTCAAGTACTGTGGCTAGTGAAATATGGAAGATGTGAGGGCATAAGCGTTGTATGTATGAATATGAACATTAGTCGTGCATGTGAGCCGGCACTTGTTATTGTGGGTAATGGAATACCCATTTGCCAAATTATATTAGTTATTTTTTAAACCAGTAACACTTGTTATTGACATTTTTCATATACTATATGTACGTCTTTAAAATCCTAAGTCAACTTTGGTGGAAGGACAAATAAACATTATACACACTTGAGCTAAGCGCATTTATTTCTTTTCTTCTTTTTACTTATATTTGATGTGTTTTGATGTGTATTTAACAATGTCTTCCATCCTCGTGAAACCAAGTGGGATGTTTCAATTTATATTATCAATCGAGTCTTACCGACTAATAATTTTAAACATGACTCGACTCAATTGTAATATTCCTAATTCAGTTCTGAGGTAAATCAGGGTGTTACAACAACAGTATGCCAATTTTTTTATTTTATTTTATATAATAGACCGTTGAATCAGATTTTAGGTCATTTATCGCATTAGGACACATTATTTATTATTTTTAGATAGTAGGCTTAGAGAATATCATTTGAGTTAGGACTCAATTATTTTATTGTATGATGTTTTATGATATTTTATTTTATATTTTTCAAGATATATTTCGTATCATTAACTCGAATCAAGTGCAAGTCTAAGTTCTTACTCCCTCCATCGACTACATGTCCGACCGACGCCGCCACGCCATCCTTCCCTCTCTCTCACTTCCCCTGGTCTATTCCTCCTCCTCGCGCTGCCCCTGCACCCATGTTGGTCGTAGCCATCCTCCCGCAACCGCCGACCACCACCGTGGCAGACCTCACCCTCACCCTCCGAACACCTCCTCTGATCCACCCTTCTCCGCTTTTCCCCACTCCTCCCCGCCAAGCACCCCCATCACTGCCCTAGCCGCCTCCATTCTCTCCCTTGCTGGCGGCAATGCCTCACCGCTGGCCACTCCTTTCCAGCTAGGCGACCGCACCAGGCTAACCCTACCCCCCCCCATTCCCCTCCTCCTCCTTTTCTCTCAACCTTCACAACCGATACTTTTACCCCATCGCGACCGATCTCCTATTCGGTGATAGTCGCCGGCGACCCACCCTCACTATGCTGGTAGGTCGTCAGCTGGCCAAACACCCCCCTTCACCCTCACCCAATCCTACCTGCCTGTGCAGACACCCTCACCCTTGCCCCTCTCCAAACAGACCATATGAGGCCCCCGCCGGTGACCCGCTGCCATCGCCGTTGCCTCCGGGTGGCCATTGCTTTGGCCAAATGCCTTCCTCACGTCCTACCCACCATGCCCTAGCCCTGGTCTGGATTCCCTTGGGCTGAACAGCAATAGCCACTCCAATGGCAGTGGCAGCCGTCACTACCGCTGCCACCGTCACCACCGACGTTAGGTATACAGTGTTAGAATTTAGTTTCTTTCATGTTATTGATCATCACTGTGGTGTTGATTATGGAATGAAAGTATGAATTGTGTGATGCGAATGTGAGTTGATTTGAATAGGTATGCTTTGGTGGATAGCACTAATGAATGTGAGTTGATGTGAATGTGAGTTGACATTGAATGGTGAATGGGTTATTACAATAATTGATTAAGAATGCAATGATCGAAGTAGAAACATTGAATTTTGTTTATCAAGATAGACAGTAATTGAGTCGTGTTAATTAAGCGTTGAAGATTGAAATTCCATGATTGTGGAGATGGTGGTATGACGATATTAACAACTATATTGTAGTTAGTGTGAATACGAGAATTAGTTATTGTTAGGATTTTCGAGTTGTATGTGATTGTGTGGATGATTGAATTGTATAAAGGGCTGTGAATCAATTACTATGGTTAGAATAAGTATGTTATCGATTGTGGATCAATTTGTGATGATAAGATATAATGAAAGTGAATGTGAGAGATTTATGTACATTAGTAATGAGTTGATAAACTCGATTATATGTTTTGAATGTGAATAGATGTGACACCTGAACTTAATTAGTATGGTTTGATTGTTAATGAATTAATTTACAAAGGAAGTTGATCTACATAGTATTGACATAATTATGATATGGATGAGAGTTATGTCAAATGCATGTGAATTGATGTGTGGGATGCTAGGGCTGTGTTTTAATAATGCTAGATGTAGGGTTTCTAATTGAGCGAGCCAGCTCGTGAGCATTTAGTGTTCGGCTCAACTTGACTCGACTCGAAACTTGACATTTAAATGCTCGACTCGAACTTGAATCTTCCAAGCCGAGCTTGAGCAAGGTCGTGTTCGACTCGACTCAACTCGGTTATAACTCGAACTTGAGTCGAACTCGACTCGTAGCTCGACTCGATAAAATAATATAATAATATAGTCTTTATATTATATTATATATATATATATGCAATATAATAACCAAGAAGCAAGATAGTTGAGATGGTAAGTATTCACCTTTATGACTTCAAGGTTGTGGGTTCAAACCACATTAGCCTCATTTTTTTTAAGTGAAGTACTTTTGACTTTTAATCGAGCTGGCAAACGAGCTCACAAAAATTAAGCAGTTTAAGTATATTCGAGCTCGAGTCGAGCTCGAACACATAAAAGATATTTGAGTCGAACTCGAGTATGTATGTCCAAAACTCTTTCGATCTCGAGTCGAGTTGGAACGAGTTTCGAACTATTCGAGCCGAGTTCGAACACATGTTGAGCTCAGCTCGCTCGCTCAATTAGCACCCCTAGCTGGATGTCTTTAATTAGATAGTGTGATGTGATTATTGTTGTATGTATCACATGACATGAATATATTAGATAGATTAAGTTATTGTATTCATGCATCATGCTGGGCGTTAGCATGTAGTTTTGATGTGTAGGTATAGAATAGAAGCTTGTCGCCTAGGTGCATGGCTTCGCTTGGAACTTCTACCGAGTCCATTTAGGACTTGTCTTTGCTTGTCGTTCTTTTCCATAGTGTTTTGATTTATTGTTTTTAGGTCGGGTTAAGTGGTGTATATCGAATCCTACTTTACTCAGGTCATTTAGATAAATAGTTTTTTTGGATTAATAACCCTCAAAAATGAGATCCCTCAAGTCTTATTTTGAAAACAAGATTTACCGCAAGTTGCCTTCAGACCTATTTTATAAACCACTTCTCAACCCTATATATAATTTTATCCAGTTTTCAGTGAAATGATAAATGGTAAAACTGGACTTGCACGTACTTTGAGCAGGTCTATAGCCCAGTGGCTCTCCACTAGATGCCCTTCAAAGAATTCAACAGAAGATATAAAATATTTTTCTTCAAAATGAGAGTAAGCTCTCATTTGTTAGCTTTCTATAGTTATTTTTGGACTAGTAACACTCGTTACTGACGCGTTTTTATTATATATCTAAGTGATGATCAGGAGATGATATTCCAGCTTGGACGAAGTAATGACGCACACATTGATGTTAGAATACTTTGTTGTTTTTATTGATGATATAATGGTATGATAAAAATGTGGTGACAATAAGATTTTTGTAATGAAATGCAGATCACGATGATGTGATGTGCAATCTATTTTAGTAAATATGTTTAAATATTGAATATGTTCAACAAGTTTATGAATAAGAATGAATAGGTGGATCAAGACCCAATTTTAGATTGTGAGTCATGCATATGGGAAATGGTTGTGTGTACATAATCATTTTAATGTTGTGCTACATATACACTGTTTGACAAGGTGTCCCCTTATTGCACTTTTGGGTGACACTCGGTCCGTTTTATTTTAGAAATTTTATCGATTTTATTGTGATTGTTTTTACTGTGAATTATTTGCCATGTCATTTTCGTAGTAATCTGTTAGGGTTCCTTGCATCTCCTACATGCAAAATGATATTTATTTTTCATCATAAGATGCCGAGAGTAGGTCTATTCAGGTAGGTTTGAGTTAGCTAACTTAATCGGGCATTCTAGTTTAATTCGTGAGTGAGTTGCATTTGGGGTGTAACATTTAGAACCGAAGCTGAAGTGGCTAGTTTTAAGTGAACGTTCGGTAAGCGCTCGATTGATCGTTCTACAGCCAATCATTATAAAAAAGTTGTTAAAACTAGCCGTTGGAAAAGCAAAAGAGGGAGGCTTAAATCCCAACAATTACTAATTTGGGAGAAGCCTGGAAAAACTATAAATAAGACCTTGGAGAGTGTTTTTGAACACCTCTAGGATCATTGTGAACCCTAGACTCTCTTAATGTAACAACCATGGTTTTCCTAATGTACATGAACCCTAAATCAAGCTCGCTATTATGTATCTTACCAATGTGCATGCAAACATAAAGTAAATTAAATATCACAACGGAATAATTTTTAGGAGTCATCATTAACAAATATCTAAACTATATAACTAATATTTATTATATAATCATAAAGTACAAAAATAATCATGCTTGTCCTTTGAGTTCAACATGCTTAACCACAAAGCCTTCTACTTCTTAATACAACAAAATTGCTAAGGCTGAGTTTCTCCATTCCACCTTCATCTTTTAGCTTTGTACCTGCAAACAACATTCCATTATCTGCTCAGTATCACTAATGATACTACTTCCATGGCTAATTATATATCATATAACATTAATCAAAATACATATAATCAACAATCGGTTAAACTCCATGAATACCGATTCCATGTCATTATTACATAACATAGCATAGTCAAAATCATAAATTACAATAAAAAGATCTTAAACATAACATAAGTACATAACATAACATAATTGAAAGCATAGCTTGTATAACATATTACAAATTAAGTTAACTTAAAATTGATTAATAGATTAATTAATTCATACTTCGTTCATTAAATAGACCTAATATATAATGAGTTTGTACATTACTCGTTGAATATGATAGGGTTGCACCAAGCTTAACATCATAACGTAAACCGACAAGTGATCACATGCAGTGTAGAGATAGTAGCATGCGGAGAACATAGAGTTTTTGCACTCCACCATAAACAGCGGCCCTCGTTTAAGGGATCTGTATTGCAATTACCAAAATTGTATGTCTACTAAACCAATCATAAACATATGGAGAATCGGTCATGAGGTCTAGGTTCTCATATACCTTATCTCCTGTGAAAATAGCTAAGTCATTGGCCTAGTGCCTAAACTTAACCCATAAAAATATAAAAACATGTCTTAATCATATATCTTATCTTGCTTGCTTTTTATCATACATAATCATATCATATGTTTTAATTTTTATTGTAAAGATCGTCCAGCTAATCATATGTCTAAACCAGCTAATTACATAAAATCAGGGATCTTAAAGCCCTTGTACTCACATGCAATGTACCCATAACCTTAACAATCACATACGCCTATTATCATTATCCATCCTAGCCTATATGATTGTGCATGAATGTCATGAATGGAATAACTTTAACACCACAATCATAAGCAAACATAATTCTCATTTTCATGGATCATTCATTCATTCTTATTCCCATTAAGATCAACATAATATACATCATTCATCATATAAATATTCTTCATTAGAAAGAACATAAATTAACTCTTAGACATTAATCATATATTATTATGATAAGCCGATCATAATTTTAGGCTACATATGTCATAAGGCCCTTATGACAAAATGATATTAGTTATTTAGACCAATATCCTATGATAATACATAATTGATATCATTTATGGTTAACATATTTAATTATTAATTTAATAATGACCAATCACAATGATGTCACAAAAATATAAACAAAGCACACTTTTTTTATTACTCTTAGGACATTTTTTCAAATTTTAGGTTTTTAATGGGCAATTACAAGTCCTAAGCTTAATAGGATTCGGATATGAAACTAGCATTCTGAATATAACTCTGATTTAGATGATTCTTGTGGAGTTAGAAAGCTTATTTCAAGATTGACAAGTTCTGCAATTTTTCTAAATTCCAACGTATTGCTCTCTTAATTCACGTATCAACTTTTAGTCAAGTTTCTAGTAGATTTTTAACAATTTAAAAATATAAACTATCAACTTTTTGATTAAACATGAAAAAATCTGAATGTTCTTCATGACTCTTATTCAAAATATATCTAAACATTAAAATATAACTTTAAACTTAATTTATATAAAGAATTTATAATCATTATCAAAATTTTAATATATTTTCATGAATTCTTAATATTCTATTATGAAACTAGCATAAAAACATAAAATTTCACATCATCCACTCATAAATCCTTCAAAAAAATCATAGAATTGCATACTTAATGATATGTATGTATGATCTAGTAGGAATTAGGAAATAAATTATATTTACTAACCTTCTTCTAGATGTTTTCTATCTTGAAAATAAGGATTAAGAGCTAGAGAACTTCTACATAACTATTAATATGTCTATTTCGTTGTTCACATCATGGTTTAGAGAATTTAGCACATTCCAACCTTCTATGAAGTGTGAAAAACTCTCCTAGTGCAACTAGAAAAATCTTGAATCCAACAAGACCATGGTTCAACCTTTTTAACCATGTGCTCCTTAGGCTTACATATTCTTAATTTGGGCTTTGTCAATACTTCATTATGTCCATATTGTGCACCATAACCTTCCTTGTCCAAGAACTTGTGTCCAAGACTGTTTGCATCTTTTATAACTTCCTTATTTATCAATCCCCTAATGACCTTTTTCTAGGTTTGAACATCGGTTTCAAAACTCATAAAGTTTTGAATTTAGAATTGACTAATTCTTGATACGCTGGAAACTTTAGATCTTCCACCTCATAAAGTATTAGAATTTAATACCATGTATTAGAAGAGATATAAATTTTCTCCTCTTCATAAATTTTCTAGAAATTTCTAATATCCATTATTACTCATAATATGATTTACTAAACATAATAATGACACTTAAAATATTGATTATTACACTAGGTCTTAGAATTAATATGGCCTATTAGCTTGTATTTTTAGGTTTTTAATTATGTAACCAAGGAGAGATCTTGTATCTAAGGCTGGCTCAAATGTATTTGAGGTGATTGTATTCTCCTTATATGTAGGGAGAGTGTGAGAGCACCTTGCTTGGAGAAGGAAGTGCATAGTTAGAGGATTCCCCTGGCTCAAAGTATGAGCTTGTGAAGAGAGGCAACTTCAAGGTGGTGGAGCTCTAAGGGTGTTTAGAGCTGGTTGGCTAGGATCCTTATCATTTGGTGTTAGAGAAGGAAGGCTTTTTTATGCTCCTAGGGTGTTTGGAGTTCAAGCTTCATTGGCATCGGTAGAGTGCTTGTGAAGGAGTCCTACCTTGTTGCTTGTAAGTTCTACAAGTAATTTGTCATAGAAAAGTTACAAATACCTACTTAACCAAAGGACTTTGTAGGATAAAACAGAGGAGTACTAATTTGGATCCTCTTTAAAAATTACTTTTGTTTTCTAGCTTCCTTTAGGTGCTTGTTTTAATTTGGATTCACTTGCTTTCGTACACTTCATTTAGCTCTCTCATGTTTGATTTGCTTGCTTTAGAGAGCTAACTGGATCAAGCTCAAAGCCACTCAGTGGCTTGCATGATTTGATTGATTTGCCAAAGCAAACGGCTTTGTAACCTGGATGTTGTGTTGCCACACATACTACCTATTTAATTGGGTTCATTTACATTATTTATTACCTTGTCTATTGTTTCTTATACTTTTTTATTATATCTTTTATATTTAAATCGTTTCTGCTATAGTATGGTCTTTTTTAAGGAACTAAGTATAGTGGAGATTTAACATTTTTGCTAAGTGTATGGTCAATGCTCTTCCACATAGACGCCTTGAGAGTTGTTAGGTTTAGTTTCCTCTACTAATAGGATAGAAGATACGAGTGTAAGGAAGATTGTTTTTCGAGCTATACCTATATCCTCTTCATCACATCTTGATCTATTTTGTTGAGTGGATGGAAGTTTTTGGAAAGAAGACAATTCTTCATCCTTCATCCTGGGCATACATTATCTATAATTCATATGGCTCCATTTAGCGTGTAGATTTTGCAGCTAGACTGTGAGGGCCATCTGAAGTGTTAGGGTTGGAAGGGATCGTCAATGAGATTTATTATGTTGTGAATAAAAAATGGTGTCATATCAATGTCTATACTGACTGCCAAATGATTGTAAAAGGGCTGCAAGGAGATAATACTTGCAATAATGCCTCTCTCACAAAGACGCCTTCAGAGTTGTTGGGTATAGTTTCCTTTGCTAATAGGAAAGAAGATACGAGTGTGAGGAAGATTGTTTTTCAAGCTATACCTAGCTCCTCTTCATCACATCTTGATCTGTTTTGTTATGTGGATGGAAGTTTTAAAAAGAAGACAATTCCTCGTCCTGGGAATACATTATTTATAATTCATATGGCTCCATTTTGTATGCAGATTTTGCAGCTAGAATGGGAGGATCACCTGAAGAGTTAGTTAGAGTTGGAAGGGATCATCAATGCAATTTATAATGCTATGAATAGAAAATGGTGTCCTATCAATGTCTATACTAACTGCCAGATGATCGTAGAAGGGCAGCAAGGAGATGATACTTGCAGTAATGTCTCTCTCCCTGTAGGCGCCTTCAAAGTTGTTGGGTATGTTTTCCTTTGCTAAGAGAATGAAGATATGAGTGTGAGGAAGATTGTTTTTTGAGCTATAGCTAGCTCCTCTTCGTTACATCTTGATCTGTTTTATTGTGTGGATGCAAGTTTTTTTGGAAAGAAGACAATTCTTCATCCTGGGCATACATTATTTATAATTCATATGGCCCCATTTTGTATGCAGCTTGAATGGGAGGATCACATGAAGAGTCAGAGTACGGTTGAAGGGATCATCAATGCAATTTATTGTGTAGTGATAAAAAATGGTGTCCTATCAACATCTATACCGACTGCCACATGATTGTAAAATGGCTTTAAGGAGATGATACTTCGAGTAACGCTTCTTATTTTTATGTGTTAGACTCAAGGTTGCTTGTAAGCTTTATGCTATTTGTAGAAAATGGTGTAGGAGAGAGAATGTGGGGCAAGTTTATCAATTAGCAAACTGAGAGGGTCACTTAGCTCCAACTGAGATTCTCTACCCAAAGATCTCGTTTGTAAACTTGCTTCCTTAATGTTATATATTCCAAGGCTTGCTTTCAAATAATAAAAAAACGGCCCCACCATTGTGCCTCCATCTAGCACTTTTCAAGTTTTAAAGAATTGCCTATGTGGCCTTATTTTTAGTTAGAATGGTCGAGGGGGGCTTAAAAGGGGCAGAAAAAAAAACAAAGTTCGACTAGATATTCAGAGCAACCTCAGTTCCAATAGCAACCACGGTTCCAATAACAACCATGGTTCGCTGTTCCTACCAACTGTGTTTTTGGTATAGCAAATATGTACCGCAATATGTTCCATACGTGTCGTCTTTTAAAAGGCTCATACAATACACATCCAATACGCCTTCAAAATGATATTTTCCCCAACCATTTAAAGGATTTATAAGATTTCATATCTACTCTAAGGATGATCAAATCTACATATACATACTTTTTCGCCCGTATTTAAATGGGCATCATTATAATTTTATAGTTAATATGTCAAATCTTTTGACTTAATCTTACATTTAATACTTAATAGGATAAAATTATTTTTATAAGTAAGAATAGACTATATATTCTCAACTTAATTAATTACTTTTAAAAATATTAATTAAGCTCATTAATTTATACTTTAGACTTGATTATTACAAATGGTATTGGCAACTTAAATGATGGGTTGAACTAAAAACGTTGGCTAGGCTATCATTTTAGGCTAAAGAAGTTACCTGAGTTAGGGTTAACAATGGGCTATGCATGGGAATTTATATGAGGAAATTTCTTAAAGTATATAAATTATAAGAACTCTCGACTTAGTCCTACATCTAATACCAACTGAGGTAAAACCATGTTTATAAGCGTGAATGGATTATAGATTTTTAACTTTTTAATCACTTTTGAAAAAATGACTTAAATCCAGCATGCTACACTAATTGGACAGGGTCGTTACATTAGAATAAAAAAGTAAAAATAAATAGTAATACTCCTCTTCTACCTTAACTCTTATCAATTATTTCGCCAATCATATATCTCTTACATATTTTTTAGAAAGCATACAATAATCACTTTTTTCCAAAAAACTACTTCTTAATTTTACCTTGGGTGTGATCGAGTGTTTTATATTTATATTAGTGCAACACAAATAATGTTTATTACAAAAAATTAATAAAATGATTATTATAACATAAATCATAATTTTTATTATATTTATTTATAATATTATTTTACTTTTGGATGTGAGATGTATAGGAATTATTATTATATTTGTCACTTGTATAAAATTGAATTTAATGTGTTGATGTTTAGATTAAAAAATAATGTTAATTGATATTTTATTTAATATTTTTTATACTTTAAAATTTTTATATTTATTATTAATTGGTTACGTGTCAGGTATGCACCTACTAGTGCATACCAAATCCGATGTGGCAAACCCCACTGCCTACCAATAATTCAAGTGGACAAATCAAACTCTAAAACCTAAAAAATCTAGGCAGACACTAGTTCCCTTGCAAACTTTAAACCTCACCCCCATCATCGTCGACCTCGACCACCTCGCTGTCGTCACCACCCCACCACCAGCGTCCATGGCCGCTCTTGAGGAGGAAGAGATGGCCATGGGAGCTTCATCCAAGGCAAAGCTGAATCAGTAGGAGAAGAAGAGGAAGAAGGCCAAGTCAGGGGGATTCAAGTCCATGAATCTGAGCCCCAACGTGTTTTGAGGGATCAAGCGCAAGGGTTACACCATCCCCACCCCCATCCAGTGCAAAACCATGCCCCTCATCATCTCCGGCTCTGGCGTCGTTGCCATGGCCCGCACTGGCGCCAACAAGACCACCGCCTTCCTCATCCCCATGCTCCACCGCATCAGGCATCACCTCCCCAAAGCGGTGTCAGAGCTCTCATCCTCTCTCCCACCCGCGACTTGGCCCTCCAAACCCTCAAATTCACCAAGGAGCTCGGCAGGCCTCCTATTTTTTATTTCGTCTTTCAAATTATACATTATGCTTATTTTATAGAACTTGGTATTGGGATTAACCAAACACCTAAATCCCCATTTCAACACATAATTGATGAGAAGTACCAACCAATTTAACTAAATTTAACACAAATAATAGACAACACCAATGTCATGTGGAAAATCTCGAATTCGGGGAAAAACCACAGAGCAGACGGCCGGATCAAATTCACTATATTACAACTTGATATAGAAAATATCCATGGGGGGACAAACTCCCTCAATACCAATTTATTACAATTTCTATACAATTGGTATTAATCCAAATAAGGAGAATAAAAGAAAGATGTCACCGATTAATAACTTGGTGAAGCTACCATTAATGATCGTAAGTGAATCTCAACAGGATCTTCATCTTTCTTCAATCAACATAATATTTCCTTTTTCCCCTTGTCACTCTCTTTCTCCACACGAAAAGAAAAAACTAATGCCTTTGCTTCTATTCACCCATGCACACATAAAACGCATTTTTTTAATAAAACTTTGGGTTTTGCCCAAAATAGGGTTTTCATTTTGTGTATTTATGGGGGAGGGACAACTCAACAAACCTCTCATTCCTGACTCCATGAAATACTTCTATCCCCCATGGGAAGCTCCATCCATGCCTACTCCATGCCTACAATAAATATGTTTTTCCTTTGACATAACTTTAATCATCATGTCAGAAACATTTTTTTCAGTATAAATTTTTATTAGCTCAAGAGATTTACTTTCCAATACATCTCTTACCCAATGTATCTCACATCAATGGATTTGCTTCTTGAATGAAAACTTGAATTCTTACTCAGGTGTATTGCACTCTAGCTTTCATAGTGGACAATGTATCTCTCCTATTTAACACTAACTTCATTCAAAAATCTCTTTGTTCATAGCATCTTCGTGCAAGCTTTTGTACTAACAATAAATTTGTCTTTAGTTGTGGATAATGCAACATACTTTTGCAACCTAGACTGCTAAGACACAATCACATTAGAAAATTAACAACAAACCCAGATGTTGAGCATCTTGTTTCCAAGTCACCTGCCATGTCTGCATTTGTGTAGCCAACCAACAAAAGTTTATCACTTCCAAAATACAAATACATTTTAGATGTACCTCTCAAATACCTCATTATCCATTTAATTGTTTGCCAACATCCTTTGCTTGGATTTGCTAAATCTCTACTTATGCTATGTCCGGGCTTATACAAACCATAACATACACCAAACTACCAACAACAGAAGCATAAGGAACCTTTTGTCATTTGTTTCATCTCTATTTCATTTAAGTCACTCTTATTCAACTTGAAGTGACCCCCAAGTGGAATTCCAACCGGCTTTGCAACCTTCATGTTGAATTTTTCAAGCACCTTTTCTATATACTTTTCCTGTGACACCCAACACTTTCTAGCTCCCCTGTTACACCAAATAGACATTCCTATGATTTGCTTTGCCGATCCCAAACCCTTCATTGCAAAGGATTTATTCACGTTATTCTTTAAACTTTTAATCTTGGCTCCATTATATTCTACAATCAACATGTCATCCACATAAACCAATAGAATAATAAAGTCATCATCATCAATTCTCTTGATAAACAAACAATGATCAGAAATAGACTTCTTGTACCCATTGTTTTCCATAAAAGAATCAAACTTTTATATCAATTTCTAAGAGCTTATTTTAAACCATACAAACTCTTTTTCAGTATGCACCCCATCTATACCTTTCATCTGACTTTAAAACTCTCTCGTTGCTCCATGGATATGATCTCCACAAGATCACCATAAAGAAAGGTTGTCTTCACATCTAACTGTTCAACTTCCAAAGCTAAACTTGTAGCCAAAGCTAAAACAATTCTAATAGAAGACATTTTAACAACACGAGAAAAAATTTCATCGAAATCAATACTTTTTTCTATCCAAAGCCCTTCACCACCAACCTTGCCTTATACCTTGGTTGTGTGTTGTTTTCTTTATGTTTGATATCCTATAGACCCATTCATTCTTTAATACTCTCTTCTCCTTAGGAAAATCCACCAACTCATAGGTGTGATTATCATGTAAAGATTTCATCTCATTTTGCATTGCCTTCAACCACTTCTCCTTTTTCCATGAGCTTTGACCTCAATGAAATTTTTTGGTCCTCCACATTCAGTGATTTTCATATATTCTGATGTTGGATATCTTGTTGATGGAACTAGTTCACGAGCTAATCTCCTCATTTTAGTTGGCTCCCCTTGGTCAAAATCTACCTGCTCCTGTCCAATATCATTAACAAAATTATTAGAAATATTATCATTCACCTCATCCTCACCCTCAACATCACTAGATGGTGGAATAATTGTGTCATCTTGAGCTTCCTTTTCACTTCTAGTTGAGGTTGAAGGTTCTTTTATCTTTTCAAAGTTATCCTGAGATTTTGTTTAAGGAACTTCTTCCTTGTCAAGGTCCTCAACTGTTTGATCCTCCTTAAAAATACATCTCTACTTCGAATTAGTTTTCTATTCTTAGGATCCTAAAGTTTGTATCCAAACTTATCATCACCATATCCCAGAAAAATACATTCCACGGCTTTAAAGTCAAGCTTAACCCTTTGTTCCTTGGTCACATGTGCAAAGGCTTTACAACCAAAGACTCTCAAATGAGAATAGCTCACCTTTTGTCACTCTAAACCCTTTCTGGTATGTTATTGTCCAGGGCATGTGTGGGAGATCTGTTGATTAAATAACAAGCTATGCTCATGGCCTCACCCCAGAAACTTTTAGGCAATTTAGCTGAACACAACATACTTCTAATCCTCTCAAAGATGGTTCTATTCATTCTTTCAGACACTCCATTATGTTGGGGAATATAGGGATCCGTCTTCTCATGCCTAATCTCATTCTTATTACAATATTCATCAAACTCAACAAAACAATATTTACCATTATTATCACTTTTAAGGTATTTTAAGAGCTTATCAGTTTCTCTTTTAACCAATACATGAAAATTCTTAAAGATGCCAAAAACATCACTTTTATTTTTTATGTCATAAGCCCATACCTTTCTAGAAGTATCATCAATAAAAGTGACAAATAAATAGAATTGGCAAGAGATTTTACCTTCATAGGCTAGCATACATGAGTGTTTACCAACTCAAGAACTTCTGACTTCCTTGTACTTGTACTTCCAAAGGATTTTGTACGTTGTTTTCCCACCAAACAATGGTCACAAGAACTAATTGTGATATCCTTGGCCTTGGGAAGGAGATTTAGCTTCTTCAATGTCTTTAGTCCCTTTTCACTCATGTGTCCCAATTGATGTTGCCACAAATCAGCAATGGAATCAAGTGAGAAAATATTAACCTCTCTTTGAACTAGACTCATCTCAGTCTTATATAAACTACAACACTTCTTCTCTTTAGCAACAATAAGAGAGTCTTTCACAAGTTTCCACACCTTGTGCAAATTGTGAACCAAATCCTTCATCATCAAGCACTCCGATTGACAACAAACTCATCATCAAATCTAGAATATGTTTGACATTTTTAAGCACCAATATGTAACCCGTGTTTTTTACTATATGCACATCTCCGAGTCTCCCAATTTTGGAAGTATCACTATTTCTCATCTTCACTATACCTAAATTTGAAGATTTATAGGTAGTAAAGAAATTTGTGCTTGGAGTTGCATGAAATGATGCTTCTGAGTTAACTACCCACTTAGCATCACAATCAGCTATCAAACAATCATTCCCACAATAAAAAAGAATCACCATGTCATCATGTACAACATTAGTATTCATTTCTCCTTGATCCTTGTTGTCCTTATTTTTCAAGTCTTTTTGAACTTTTAACAATCCTTTTATATGACCTTTTTGTCACAATAATAACACTTCAAGTTCTTCTATTTAGACCTTCCTCGACTCTTGTCACTTTTGTTTGTCTCCCTATTTCTTGATCTGCCTCTTGCTTCTTTTAACACTAATGCATGAGTCCCTGAAGCTGGTAGAGTTTTTCTTCTCACCTCCTAATTCAGTAAGCTGCTTGTTACCATGTCCATTATGAGTTTTCCATCCGGAGTAGCATTGCTCAAAGCAATCACCAATGTTTCCCAGCTCTCTGCCAATATGTTGAGGAGCAAGATAGCTTGTCATTCCTTATCTAAAGTCATTTTCATCCTAGCAAGTTGAGTAATAATACTCTTCATCTTATTGAGATGCTCACTTATGCTAATTCCATCATTATACCTTAAGTTCACTAATTTTCTTATCATAAGGGTCTTGTTACCAGTAATATTCCTCTCATAAACTTTTTGGAGTTTATCCCATGCAGCTTTTCAGGAAGTCAATTCAGAAACATGATAATACACAACTTCATTTATCCAATGTCTCAAGCAGGTCATAGCCTTCATATCCAACTTATTTTAGTCTTTATCAGTCACTTCCTCTGGTTTATGACTAGTGATAGGTTCATACAAATGCTTAAAATATAGATGATTAATCATTTTTCCTTTTCAATAGTGCCAATTACTCGGCCCATTAAGAGATATCATCTTAACATGCTTCCAATCGGCTATCTTGTTGAAATATAAATTACAAACACACTAATTAGGCTCTTAGAACTTTCGTTGAACACCTAACGAGTAGAAAATATCCACAACTCAAAATTAGCTACAACCAAGCAACCAGGCTCTGATTTGCTCTGATACCACTTATTGGGATTAACCAAATACCTAAATCTCCATTCCAACACATAATTGATGAGAAGTACCCACCAATTTAACTAAATTTAACACAAATAATAGGTAACACTAATTTTACATGGAAAACCCCAAATCCAGGGAAAAACTATGGGGTAGACAGCTAGATCAAATTTACTATATGTCAATTAAGAAATATCCACGGGAGAACAAACTCCCTCAATACCAATTTATTGCAATTTCTACACAATTGATATTAATTACAAATAAAGAGAATAAAAGAAAAATATCACTGATTAAAAACTTGGTGAAGCTACCATTGACGATCATAAGCGAATCTCAACAAGGTCTTCATATTTCTTCAGTCCACATAATTTTCCCCTTCTCCCCTCATCACCCTCTTTCTCCACACCCAAAAAGAAAAATGTGTCTTTGCTTCTATTCATTCCACACCCAGCACAAAAAGCGTTTTCTAAAAAAACATTGATTTTTGCCCAAAATAGGGTTGTCTTTTCGTGTATTTATGAGGGATGGACAACCCAATACTTGGTGGATGCGCCAATGTGTGTGTCCCAGTCCCGAGATAAAGTTGGAGGTTTTGAGTTAGGAATGGGCATTTGGTCATAAAAAAATGGCCATTTCTTATAACATTTTAGTTTAGAGTCCATTTTTTTAACTCATTTCTTTTTTGTTTATGGTGGAATGGGAGAAAGAGAATATCATATTTATATTATATTATACTTTATGTATATTTATAAATCTCTGCCTTGGCATATACATTGCCGATCCCAAACCTAGATAAATGAGTGTCGGAGCCAGAACAGGCATCGGGTGGTAGACTATCATTCCAAATTACTTAACGCCTTAGTTTAGGGTCCATGTATTTGACATCTTTTCTTTTGTGCACACTGTAGAATAAAACAAGAAGATTATACTTACTTACAATTATTTATAATTATTTATTTATAAAGTTGAAGATGATAACTTCGTACTGGGTTTTTGAGATGGTAACATTGGGTTTAATTGATTAGAGATGAAATTTGGGTTGAGGGTTTTGTTATGTTTACATTTGTTTTTTTGGTAATCTGATAGTGGGACTAGTTTGTTGGTTGGCGGTGATAGGGAGTGAGTGTCAATTCAAGATGAACTAGCACGGAATCCTGACACTATTATCACTGCGACAAATGGTCAACTTAGGCACCGTTTGGCAGAGATTGATGACATGTCCCTTCGGGCGGTCGAATATGTGGTTTTTGATGAAGCTGACTGTCTGTTTAGTATTGGTTTTGCATTCTCGCTGCACAAGAGTCATACCCAGCTCAGCGAGACAAGGCAAGCCCTTCTCTTCAGCGCTACTTTTGCCTAGTGCTCTTGCGGAGTTCACCAAAGCAGGCCTAAGAGATCCACAACTCGTCTGCGTCGAACTAGGGACTCGAATCAGCCCAAACGTTAAGTTAACATTCTTGACTCTATGGCAGGGAGAAAAATGTCTAGCATTATTGTAACTGAGGGAACAGATTAGTATTGATCAGCAAACTTTAATATTTGTCTCGGCCAAACATCACGTAGAATTTCTTATTGTTCTTTTCAGAGAAGAAGATATAGAACTGTCAGTATGTTATGGAGATATGGATCAAGATGCTCGCAAGATCCATATATCAAAGTTTAGCGCAAGGAAGACGATGCTGCCTGTGGTAACTGATGTAGCAGCAAGAGGGATTGATATCCCCATGCTTGATAATGTAATCAACTGGGGTTTGCCTCCAAGGCCCAAAATTTTTGTTCATAGAGTAGGTCGTGCCGCTCGAGCTGGACGGACAGGTACTGCACACTCCTTTGTCACTTTTGAAGATGTGACATACCTTTTGGATCTGCATTTATTCCTTTCAAAGCCCGTTAGATCTGCTCCAAACAGAGGATGAGATTCTGCAACACAACGATGTACTGTCAAATATTGACGAGGCCATGAACAGTGGGGAAACAGTATATGGAAGATTTCCTCAAGCCAAGTTAGATTGAGTTTGTGAGACCATTAATTGCAGTGCAGACTTGATTCATTGCAGAAGACCAGTGTTAATGCGTTTCGCAGGTATTCACAAACGAAGCCACCGCCTTCAAGGGAGTCTATAAGAAGATGCAAAGGCTTGCCTCACGAAGGTGCTGCAACCCATTTTCAGGAATGAAATAGCATCCACTGAAGTGACTGCAATAGCATTTTCTGAACGCTTAAAAGCTTTCTGGTTTGTTTTAATTTCTTAGATGCATCTCTTGTTTTATAAAGGGCTTATAGTTTGGCCTAATATTTGGTTCCTTATCATACGGTGGTATTCTTAGGCCAAAGCAGACAGTTTTGGAGACAGAGGGAGAAGCTGCTAAATCCAAGCATTTAAAAGTAAATTCAGTCTTGAATCTTATGCTGCATGGTTGGCACAATATTTAAATAACTTTATTTAATGATTCTGCATCATTGTGATGTAGATGCATAAGCTTGATATCTCACCTGGATAAAGTGCGTTCTTTTATTGGGTTGATAACCACTGCTTTGCACTCTTGGAAGTTTAATCATTTTCGGAATATTTGGGTGATGAATAGCAACACTGTTCAGTACTTCAGCTTTAGTTTATTAGGATCGATTAGGTAGCAATGCTAAACTAATATATTCATAAGAAAACTGCAAATAACATCAGAAAATTAAGTAAAGTGGATCCTAACCAATACTACTCTCCCAATAATAATAAAAAAACCCATTACAATGTTTACAGAAGCCAATATATACAGGCAAAACCATTAAAAGTACTAATTTGACCAATAGCAGAAATAGGCCTAATAATAATTCCTAAAATACAATAAAATTCTGAATTAAATCAAACTCCTAATATAAGTCAAAATAAGACTTATTCCTTTAGTAGGAAAAGAATCAAGACTCCAACTAGAATAAGAAACTTCCTAATGAAGACCCCCTTTATAATTGCAAACAACTAATATAATAACTAGAAACTATCTAATAAGAAGGAAAACTATTGGAAATAAAAGATTGTCTGTCATCACTATACTTCTGGGGAATTGAAGCCATTTGTGAAGAATTTATTAAAAACCTGCTCGTTAGTTGTAGTAGCCCTTATAGTTTGGAAAATGTTTTTTGTTAAAAATTGGACATAAATATATATATGAATCTAGAATTGTATCATATGCTATTATTTAAGGTTGACCTAGATTTAATTGATCTATTAAAGTTAAAATTTATGGGCTATTAATATAGGTATGGATTCAATGCGTATATATCATTTTTATAATTTCTCTTTTGTAATGGGTTAAATTGAAATTATGAAAACTAAGGCTATAAATATGGGGTTATGGTCCCCGAATTCATATGTAGTTTTCGTTCCGGCATCCATTGTCCAAAAACTTTGGTCTTCAAAAATAGTATTGAATTTGGAAGATCAAAATCATAAAGAAGAAAAGAATCAATTTTCTTTTGTGGATTCTGGTACACTTCCACTATCTAATTTTATTTCTTGATTATTTAATGTGAAGAAGATTAAGGTTTTATAATGATGGTTTTATTATCTGTATAATTTAGTTAAAGATAAAATATATCAGCAAGCGGCATCAGAGCCAACTTCATTTTAGATTATTGAGGATTACTTTTATTTGTGTTTAATTATTATTCAGATTTAAAAAAGAAGGATCCCAAAATAATATTAGTTTGTAAGAGGGACTAAATTAATATGGTCTTCAATCTATTGGGAGTTTCTAAAATTCAATACTAGTTATTGTTATTTTCACAAATCAGTATTAAAAGAAAATACAAGAAAATTTGTATATGGGATATTTATTCCCAAATTAAAATCCTCTTTTGGTAAAATATCAATTGAGGAAAATAAAGTTATAAAAGGTTATAATTTTAGAAATTTCTAAATAAAGATACTTTTATAACCTTTTCAGTTTTGTGATATTTGGGATTATTAAAATCAAATTATTGTTCAGTTCTGATTAATATTTTAAAAATTTATTAAAGACTATAATATGCTACCAAAGAAGCCTATTTTGTAGAAATTAATTTATTTAATTTTAAGATGGTTGTGGGTATTTGATTCATATGAATATTAATCGGCTCAAAATAGTTAACAGAATATATTCATTTGTGGTAAGAAATATGTGATAATTATCAAGATTCCATGCCAATAATAAATCGTCTCAAAGGAAGGTTTATTATTTGACATGATTTATTGTCAATATTTGATTACTCCATTGAAAGTACACTTACAAATTAATATTTTTGTCAAAAGACTAAATATTAATATTGTGCTAGGTATCTGTTGATAGGATTAACCATTGTTTGAATTATTAATCTTATTATGTGCATGTTATTTTGTTCTATGGATTTAGTTAATCAATCTTCTTATATGATTTTTTCCAACATTAATTCAGTTCCAATGCTTAAAGATAATTTTAAGGATTGGAAAGAGAGCGTGATGATCGTTCTCGGCTGCATGAATCTTGACCTTACATTAAGGACTCGACAACCTACTTCTCTTACGGACAAAAATTTCATTGAGGAAAAATGGGACATTGAGAGGTAGGAATATTCAAATCATATAAGTCTTATAATTATGAAGCATGGAATTCTATAGACGTTTAGGGGTGATGTGTCTGAGAAGATTATTAAAGCCATTGAGTTTGTTAAAGAAATTGAAAAGCATTTTGTAAAAAACGATAAGGCTTCTTACTGTTTCTTTTTGGTAAACTTGGACATATGAAGAAGGAATGCACTAAATATCACTCTTAGCGTGAAAAGAAAGATCCATTTCTTAATTTTGTTTGTTCTGAAGTTAATTTAGCTTTAGTGTCAATACACATTTAGTGGCTAGATTCGGGTACTGCCACTCGCATAAGTGTATCAATGCAGGGTTGCGTGAGTTGTCAAAAGCCAAATGATGCTAAAAGATGCATCTATGTGGGTGATGACAACTTAGTTATAGTTGAAGCAATAGGGATTTTTAAATTATTATTGAAGACAAGATATTATCTAGATTTGAAAGAGACATCTGTAGTAGTGTCTTTTAGACGAAATTTGGTTTCTATTTCTATATTGGACAAATCTAGTTACTCTTGTCCTTTTAGAAATAATAAGTTTAGTTTTTTTTAAATTCAAATATTGTAGGTACAGTTCCTTGTCTTTTAATGATAGTCTATATTTACTTGACACTATTACATTTTTTAATGAAACTTTGCATGTGGGTTTAAGTAGAATTCAATGACTTATGTCAGATGGAATTCTTGATTCTCTTAACTTATCAGATCTTTAAGTCTGTGCTGAGTGCATTAAGGAAAAACAAATAAATATAAGGAGACTAGGTGCCAATAGATCTTCAAGCATCTTAGAACTAATACATACAAATAATTGATTCATGAAAAGTCTCAAGCATTGGACATGTTTAAGGCATATAAGGCTAAAATTGAGAACTAACTTGACAAAGGTAATAAGGCTATCAGATTTGATTGTGGTAGTGTATATTATGGTAGATATGATGGATTAGGTGTACAGCGTTCAGGACCATTTTCCAAATTCCTAGAAGAGTGCAAAATTGTCCCACAATACATAATGTCAGGTACTCCTACCATGAATGGTGCTACCTGGGAGACGAAATCGAACATTAAAAGATATGGTGAGAAGTATGATTGCTCAAAATACTTTACCTTATTCACTCTAGGGTGAGGCACTAAAGACAACAGCATATCTTTTTAATAGTATACCAACAAATGCAACAATTAAGACCTCTTATGAATTGTGGACTAGAAAATAGCCCAGTGTTAAACATTTACGCATTTGGGGTTGTCCAACTAAGGCAAGGCTTATAAGCCAAATAAAAGGAAACTGAACACAAGAACAATTAGCAGCTAATTTGTTGTGTATTCTAAATTGTCTATAGGGTATAAGTTTTATGCGCCCACAACAAGGTCATTCTTTGAGACAAGAAATGCCCAGTTCTTTGAGGATGTTGAATTTGGAGGGGAAAATGAAATTAGAGACTTTCTCTTGCAAGAAGAATCTATTTCTCTTCTCATGATTGTTATTGATAATAATTAGGATCATATTCTTGATGTTGTTGAAGAAATAATACCAGAATTAGTAGGCATCGTCGAGAATCTCTCTAATCACAATCATCGAGTTATACCTAAAGAGGAAAATCAACAGCCTCAAAGGGAAATGCCATTGAGGAGATCCACAAGAGAAAGTAGAAATGCAATTTTAGATGATTATATCATCTTTTTCCAAGAACATAAGGATAACATTGGAATTACGAAAGATGATCCAATCAACTTTTATCAGGCCATGAAGAGTTCTAATTCTCAAAAGTGGATTGATGCCATAAATGAAGAGATGAAGTCCATAAAAAAAATGACATTTGGGATCTTGTTCCATTGCCTAAAGGTGCGAAACCTATTCGTTGTAAATGGATATTGAAAACTAAGAAAAATTCGAAAGGTAATGTAGAAAGATATAAGGCTCGTCTTGTTGCGAAGGGCTTTATTTAAAAGGAAAACATCAATTATAATGAGACTTTCTCTCCAGTTTCATCGAAGGACTCATTCAAAATCATTATGGCATTAGTGACATATTTTGATCTTGAGTTACATCAGATGGATGTAAAGACTGTATTTCTAAATGGTGACATTGATGAAACAATTTATATGGTGCAACCAAAAAATTTTGTATCGGGAGATTCAAAAAATATGGTTTAAAGAATTCCATCTATAGACTTAAGCAGGCTTCTCGTCAATGGTTTCACAAATTTTATCAAGTTATTATCTCGTTCGGTTTTGAGATGAATGTGATTGATGATTGTATATACCATAAGTTTAATAGGAGTAAGTATATTTTTCTAGTTTTATATGTTAATGATATATTGCTTGCCATTAATGATATAGGTTTCTTGTACGACACCAAGAGATTTTTATTAAAAAATTTGAAATGGAAGATCTTGGAAATGCTTCTTTTGTATTAGGAATTCAAATATATTGGGATCGCTCTCGATGTATACTCAGATTATCACAAAAGACCTATATGAAAAAAGTGCTTAAGAGATTTGGCATGTAAGGTTGTAAACCAGGAGATACCCCTATTTCTAAAAGAGACAAATTCAGTCCCAATCAATGCCCTAAAAATGACATAAAAGGAAAAAAATGCAACAGATTCCCTATGCTTTAGCAGTGGGAAGTCTTATATATGCTCAAGTATGTACGCATCCAGATATTGCGTATATTGTTGAAATGTTGAGCAGATATTTAAGTAATCCGGGATTAGATCATTGGAAAGCAGCCAATAAAGTAATAAGATATCTTCAAAGAACAAAACATTACATGCTTATATGTCGAAAGTCAGATCAACTTGAGATCATTTGGTATTTTGATTTCAATTTTGCTAGATGTCAAGATAGTCGCCAATCTACTTCTGTTTACCTGCTTGCTGGAGGAGCTATTTCTTGGAGGAGTGCTAAGCAAACACTCACAGCTGAATTCATAGCTTGTTATGAGGTATCCAATCATGAAATATGGTTGCGAAATTTTATCACTGGGCTGCACATTGTTAATAATATTGAAAGGCCACTTAAGTTATTTTATGGCAATCAGTTTGCAGTATCATATCCAAAGAACAACAGAAGCTCATCTAAATTATAACATATAGAGATCAAGTTCCTTGTTGTGAAAGAAAGATTTCAGAGCGGTAAAGTTTTGGTAAAGTCTCTATAGCATATTGGGACAAACTCCATTGTTACGAATCCGCTTACTAAAAGTTTACCATCCAAGGTCTTTCATGAGTATGTTGTTTATATGGGTGTAGTATCATTTGATGATATACTACTTTAGTAAGAGTTTGTTTTGTTGCAGTATTTGGTTTAAGTTTCACTCTATTTTGGTGATCTTATAAAGCTGGACCAGTTGAAAATAAGCATGTTTAGATCAAATTATATATAATTTTTATGCTACATTCATACTTGCTTTATGTCATTTAATTATGTTGATGTATATAATCATGATGAATTTAGTTACGATAAATGTAACAAAAATCACCTTGATCCTATATCAGCATCAATTAATAGATGAGATTGTTATTTTAGAATAATAGCGTATATTATTTTGGAGTTCATAAGGTTATATAAAATTATCTTTGTGTATATATAGTTCAAGTGAGAGATTATTAGATGTTGGGTATAAATATATACATGAATTTAAAATTGTATCATATGCGGTTATTTAAAGTTGGCCTAAATTCAATTAATCTATTTTAAGTCAAGGGTTATGGGCTAATAATGTAGGTATGGATTCTTTGTGTAGATATTATTTTTATAATTTCTCTTTTATGATGGGTTAAATTGAAATTATGAAAACTAAGGCTATAAATAGGGAGTTATGGTCCCCAAATTCATATGTAGTTTTTGTTCTAACTCATCGTCTAAAAACTTTGGTATTGGAAAGTAGTATTGAATTTGGAAATCAAAATCCTAAACAAGAAAAGAATCAATTTTCTTTTATGAATTTAAGTATGCTTCCGCTATTTAATTTTATTTTTTGATAATTTAATTTGAAGAAGATTAAGGTTTTATAGTAATGGTTTATCATCTATATAATTTAGTTAAAGATAAAGTTTCCAACATTTTTCTCTTGCATACTTCCTTTTATGATCTGGAGCTTATCATAGACCTTACGTAGAATGGTTGGCCTAATTATTCTGTGTTTTCCTACCACCCTGACGCACATCCTGGGTATGCTGGTATGATCCTTATTTATGTCAAGGGGTTGGTGTCACGAAGAAGAGGGCTGCGCATTAGGAAGTTATTAACTTGTTCCATCAGAAGCAAGCCCAAAATCAAGCTGGAAGGTTGCCTTCCTTGAGTTTTTTATTCATCTTAATATCGCTTTGTGGTATGGGCTTGTAAGATGGGTTTTTTAATCATTAGGAAAAAAATGTTGGTCAAAGATTCAGCATGGGATTATTTTGCAAATTTTGATTGTTTATGTATGTTTAGTTTATTCTTCTGCAATACAATGACTTGGAATTGTAGAGATGGACGTTTTGGAAAAGGTAAAGAGTAATAAAACGAGAGCTGTGATGTGAGAGAGCTTGTCTTTCGGAAACATTTCGGCTTTACTTTTTGTCCTTCTGTTAGTTCCATGAGGAAATAATAACAGGGACAAATCAGCTTTTTAAGGATATTTGCATCCATTATTCAGTCAGTCAAAATTCAACTGCTCAAGGTTGTTCCGCTATGGCATTGGGGAAAGTGTGCAGCTTCTTTAACCCCGTATTAATCTTTCCTGAAAATTCATTACCCAAGTTGATGATCTTTTCAAGAAGTTTCAGCTTGTTTTAGAAATTTAATGAAATAGTTTTCATTTGCTTTGTTGTTCACCACATATACAACTAATGCTAACTTGTGTTGTTCTTTTCATAATTTATGCAGGTGATGGAGCATGAAAGTCTGCGTTCACTATAGACAAAAGGAAAAGGTTTTGCCTTGTCTTGATAATCTTAGCCATCAGTAACAGCTGCTTGACTGGCATCTTTATTTTTAAATCAATATATGATAATTGTTCCCTGCTTCTTGTGCCTGGTACCACATAATTGGATTCCTTGTTAATTCATAATGTCTGCAAAAGCTGTAACTCAACACATGAAGAGACCTTTATTTTCTCTATTATTTGCATTCACTACAGCGGCTCCAATTTTTAATTTGTTTGATGTATTTTTTATCTTAAAGGAGATATCAATCATATTGTATTCTCCATCTTTGTAACTGTATTCATATGCAAAGAAGATAAAAATCATAATATATTCTGAGTCTTTACGACTGCATCATTTTGTAAAGAAGTTACAGATGTGAAGAGTCAAGCTCAGCCTTTGGTAGAATCGGGTCACCAACTTAATAACAAATTTTCAGATCTGTTTCCTCATGCATACTGCAAAGGCTTTTGATTATTGATAATTGTTGTAATGTTTGAGTGTTTTATTTGGATCTTGACTCCTGGACTGGCTAAAACTAAAACAGTGCCTTACTACACAATAATTATGAATGTTTTCTCAATGTACGGTAATTTTTCTACAAATTAATTTACTGTACTTTTTTTTACAAGTTATCAGATAAGTTTTGTTATGCAGAAGTTTTTAATCTGAAAGGGTCAGCTAAGAGTTTTAAGGATGAAGAATACTTCATAAGTTCCACACCGATGAATCAAGTGAGCATGCTTTCATACTTTTCTTGTGGTTTTCTTTTCATACATAACGACCTAGTTTGGGGTAATCTTCTTTCTTCCTTTGAACAGCACTTGGAAGCAGGTTTATCAATAAAGTCTGATCAAGGTTTGGGATCAAGCTGGTAAAAAATGATTGTATGGCAATTAGGCTTCATTGTGTAATTTGTTTTGTCATCTGCTCTAATCAGCATACAATTCCTAGTATTTGCAGCTGACTTGCTTTGTTGCTATATATCACCACTTGACTTGCTCATAATGCCAATATTACTAGTAAGGAGACGAGAATTGGTATTGTTTCATTAATGCCTGATTTGTTCCATGATGAGAAATAAAATACCTGAGGGTCCTGCTGTTGTTTAAACCTGAGCTCAGAGAATATTTTATTAGTTATTACTGTTGCTATTTCTCAATACTAATTTTCTTTCCCTGCATGGCCATTGTTATATTTGGTATTATGGTTATTCTTGAGCATTGAGGATAGTTAATCAGATATTAGTATTGCTTTTCTCGGTTCTGGTTTTCCTTCCCTGCATGGCCGTTATGTTTACTCCCATAATCTCTCTGTACTTAATTATTACTGTTTCTTGCTTTCGTTTTTGACAGATTGGAAGCTGCTGTCGATTTAGTTGCAGATGACACTGTTGGCATGCAAAAACAGGAGGCTGTCTATCATTGGGATAAGGTATGTCTTAGCATTGACTGTAAATTTAAAGATATATTTGAGTGAGTTAACGAAGATTGAAATTTTTTGTATTGCAGAGAAGTAAGTAAAAAATACATCAAACTCAACGATAGGGAACGTGTGAAAGCATCTCGAAAGGTACCGTGCGACAACATTTTGAACGTCCGTTGTTCCCCCCCCTTTTCTTTCTTTTTTGTTAATAATGGGTGTAAGTCAGTTCTGAATGTTGCAGATTATTTGAGATTCTTTTGTTTTCTGTAGGGCATTTTTACTTTGAATAATTTACCTTTTTCGTTTATGAATTTTTCGGAAATGGTTGGACTGTTAATAGGTATTATATGTCATTGTTTTTGGTTTACATGCATTCTTTTAAAGCACAAAAAACAAGAAATTTATCTCGGTCATTATGAGTACAAGTCAAATTATTATTCTCGAATTGGGATTGTTCAAAGTAAATAACTTATCATATTTGTCTTCTTTTTATTTAATTTAAAAAAAAAACAGATCAAGGCGGAGAGTGGGAAAAAAGTTAAGGCTGACAAAACTAGAATATATAAAAGGTGGAAAGAACGTTCACATATTAACGTTAATCTCAAAGGAGCATCAACTGATACTGAAGCTGAAGGAGGTATTGGATGTAGAGGTAAAAAACCCTTATAATTTCGGCATAAATACAATTTTGGTGTTTCTTAATTTTTTTAAAGTGCGTTGCAGGTGAATATTCTGGAAACACACGGTATGGAGGAAATAAAGTGGAAGAAAGAAGTACCGAACTGTACTTGGTGCGACCTTGCCTTCTGAACTAAAAGATACAGAGCAGGTGCGTAAAAAGAGGCAGCAGAAAGGCTTCTCAAATATCCTACTTAAAGAGTAAAGGCGGCAAGCATAAGCATGGAAATTTTGGTGAAAATGGAACAAAAGGTATCAAAAGAAAGAAAAAATGATATGCATGACGATCAATAGAAGATAAATTTTTGGCAAATAATTATCAAAGGTGAGGTCGCTTCTGATCTGAAGTCAATTCTTTTTGCAGCCTTTAATTAATAGTCCTACAATTAGCCTTATTTGCACGGCCATAATGTATGATGCCCTTGCTGCTGCAATGGAAGCATGGTTTTGAGAGAGTTTATGCATGTGAAGATACAGCGGATCATTTATGATGCCTTTGTTGTAAGAAAAACAAATGTCCATTTGAAACATGAATATTTTTATTCGAAGCTTCAAAAGGCAATTGTAATAGACTTCATCTGTTCAATATTGTTTGATGAATATTGAGGATTTTAGTTACCCATTCTTAGGTACCAGTTGTAAAGTTGGACTGTTTACAGGAACTGTCTAAACCACTGGTGTTATTGAAATCCAATGTGAGACTCTTTGAGTTGGACCTGTAAACCAGGCCAAGCATGCTATTGTCATGTAATGTTGAGGATTTTAGTTACCCTTTCTTAGGTACAAGTTGTAAAGTTGGACTGTTTACAGGAACTGTCTAAACTACTGGTGTTATTGAAATCCAATATGAGACTCTTTGAGTTGGACCTGTAAACCAGGCCAAGCATGCTATTGTCATGTAACTCTATTGTATCATCTTTTTCGTACATTCACACTAAAGATTCATGAGTATTTTCATATCTAACATTTCCTCTTCCTTATTGAATATTTAAGATTTCCCCCAGTGAATATTTAAGATTTTTTATCATATATATGGAAAAGACCAAACAAACTCGTGCCTGCTCTGGTCTTGCAAGTCCCCGTATCCATGTTCCATGAATTCACAGCATACACGAGTGTACACTCTTATTCAGGAACAACCCACCTGATAATAAAGAGTAGAGCAGCTTAGCAACTTCAATAAAGCCCTGGCTCTATCCTTTGTATTTCCATCACATTGACTCTGAAGAAGCAGCAGCAATTGACTCACCACTCCAGCGCCAATTGCTTCTTGACGCAGGCTTAATGACTCAGAACATAAAAGTAAGAGCAATCGCACGGCTACTTCGCTAGATTGAGGATCTGAAACACGAAACACCATCTTAACTAAAACATGAACAAACAATGGTTTGCTTAGCAAACATCCTCTCCCACTTTCTAAACCTGCAAGAACTTCAAGGGTGGACAAAGCTGTTGTTGTAGAACGCATGTCTGGGTTTTCAATGTAGCTTACCAGGCCATCCACTCCACCTTCTAGCACTACATTTTCTCTGTTGGATTCTAACTTGCACAAGCTTGAAATAGCTGCCAATGCTGCATCACAAGCACTTGGGTCGGTTTTCTGTTCCAATAGGAAGAGCAGACATTTTACAAAGGATTGAGAATGACCAAGAAAAATTGCAAGGTCATTGGTTTCAAAAGATGATATTGTTCCCACCAACTTGCATAACCTTGTCTTAATCTTTATGTTCCCATGGTGAAACAGATTGAGGAGGGAAGAGAAGTTGGGTCTCTCCTTGATCAGTTTGAGTGCAGCCTCGCCACTACACTCTGACAAGATGAGAACACAATCCAGAGCTTCTTCTATTAGCACTGACCATTGCACATGCTCTTTGTTCTCAATCAAATGGACATGGCCAATTATGAACTCAACTAGTAGGGAAAAAATCCAGATTGAATCAGACGAGTTCTCCATCTCAGATCTGCTTCTGCCAATATAGCTTTGATTCTCCCAAACGTTTCAAGCCTCAGAGCAAATGGAGATTGTGGGCATTGAAGGCTAATTTTCATGGTGCTTATCAGCTTCGCAAGGGGAACTTCTGTGGATCCATGATTCTGATCACCAATGATGAGCCATTGATCGATAAGCTTTCTGAGAGTGTGGTTGGGTACCATAGAACAATCTTGGAGCTTCTGCATTGTCACCGGACAAGTGAGGTTTCCCTCTCCCAACCATTTCTCTATACTGGACCTTTCATAAGTTTGTCCAGTACTTAGTGTAACTGGGTCGCTAAAAATATCTAGACTTATTGGGCATCTGAACAGGTGAGGAATGTTTTGCTGGTCAGCTTCCTGCTAAGCAAAAGTAACATAGGAAATTATCAGTGAACAGGGTAAACATAAAACTAAATGCATCAACAAGGAAGGTACTTGGAAAAAATAAATTTAACCAGAGGGAAAAAGAGTAAAATATAGTTCTCAAACTTGGAAATGTTTCATTAGGAACACAATATACAATCATAGATAAATGTGTTTTTCCCTCTTACTTCTTGTGAGTGAGTTATCCATGAACAAATCCAATGCAAACACCAATAAAAATATAACCAACGATTCTCCTGGAGGAAGACTGTAAAATTTCTCCACCAGCACAGCAGGCTATGAAGAAGGGAACTCTAACAATGGTCTTGAATGCAAGATCAAACTATGTGCACTTTCAGAATCCTTAAAATGCGCCAAAAGCCTATAACAGCCAACCAATACTGGGTCTTAGAGAAGAAAGAAGAACAGACACAAATAATGAAGATAGGAAAGATAATCTAGAACAGATAATATGCAAACAGACATGAGAGCTGTTTAGGCTAAGGGGGATGTCTTTATCTCGGTTTCGTTAACGACATTGACTGCACAAAAATGATGGTGATGTTTTAAGGTATGCCCCAAACGAGTATTAATGAGTATTGATTATCGGGGAGCTCAAAAAGGGGGCTCATAAAAAATTCTCTGTTTTTTCTTGAAGACAAGATTCTTAAGTATTGATCCGATGTCAATTCCTGAGGACAAGTTGATAACAAAGGAGAAGAAAAAAAGTTTTGGTAGCATATGAAATAGAGACTCGGATTTGGATTGGGATACTTATTTAGGTTAATTATTTGAATGCTATTTTGGCGCAAGGTCTTCTAGCTAATATATTGTAAATCAACACTCGCTAAATATTATTAATAACAGTTTTGAAATTGTAATATTTCAAGGGTACTATTACCCATGCATAACTAGTCTAAAATGAGGATGTATTTCTTTCATAAGACATTAGATTCACAATGCATTGTATATTTTGAATTCTATCTTTAATTAATTTTGATTAGAAAAAATATTAGAAAGTTAATGTTATTAAAAGTTTTTGACACTTAACTCTGGGTGTTAAAACCAGTTAGGGATTAGCAAACTCATTATAACATTTGTATGATTGGCATACATTTTTTTAATTTAAGAGATTAATTTAATTAATACAGTTAAATTTTTAAACACTCTAATTACAGAGATTTAAATTAATCATACAGATGCCACATAAAATTATTATAATAATTGCTACAACAAATCCCTGACCGTTTAAACCATTGTCAATCATGGCTGCTAATTACCGGAATCAATAATAAAACTTGGTTATGCTATATATATAAGACATTAGAGTTGACACATCGAATTTGTGGAAGGAAATAAGTTTTAAAATTACTTATCCAGCTACCCACGTTTTCAATGTTGAATTAGAAGGAAGGTGTTCACTGTCAACTGAATAAATGTGCACACATGCAGTTGTTCACCGTGAAGTGAATAAATGTTCACACATGCAGTTAATAACATTATCTACCCAAAGTGCAACTTAACAGAAAATTGTTCTATTTTTTTTTTTTGACAAATAAGCAGCCTCATACACTATCTAAGCTAGATGGACAAGAGCCTTTCCAAATCAGAAGCACCCAGCCAAAGTGATTTACTTTTGAAAAGGTTGTTGAATCATAGATGTAAGCAAACAATGAAGGGGACAAGGAGAGTTCATCTACCATCCCACTTGCAATTTTGGTTGCCAGAATGAGTCACACATTTCTTCCCATTATCCTTATGCGATTTGGGTAAAGTGGGCACTCGCCGGCCAAAGATCAGAACCTTTTCACTCATTCATTGTAGCTAATTTAATCTTTTTGATCAACAAAAGATGCACGGCCTAATTGTTTGCATATTTGTGAGCTACCCTTCAACTACACGTCTAATTTGAATCTTTTTTCAGTAAATCTCATAATATAAAATTTAGGTGTATGTAAAGTAAAATATATAAGTATGATATTGATAAATTTTTGTTTTATTTCTCACATCAGTATGACATAATTTAAGTTTTTTTAAGAAGAATCCTATTATTCAAACATTGATGACCAATGTTCGTCACCAATATGATCGGTTACCATCTCACGTGGATGACAGATGATTAAAAAAAAAGGCTTTTCGTGTCAGGTTAGTGCGTGAGGGAGAATGTTAAAAAAGTAAATATCGGTAAAGCATTTTTGTTTTAAAATATTTATTTATTTTAAAATTAATTTTTATTGCGATATAAGACGTGCTACCTCTGTGGTATCTCCGGCCGATGTTTACCTGCTCTTTTGGTGGGAGTCAAGTAATGCCATCAGGCCAGGTTTGGTCTGCGTTTTGCACAATTTTGGGTTGGCTCTTTGTCGTGTACTTGATTTATACGGACCTGGCGACAGCTCTTCGTGGAATCATTTATTTCACAGGCTTTCCTTGTGGCTTGTCTTATGGCATGAACTTGGGGTTTTATTCTATTATAATTGGCTATAGGAGCTTGTTGGATATAAATTTTATGTGGGCCTTTAATTCTGCTTTTGGTGTTTTCTTTTCCTATTTGCTGGCTTTAGTTTCCTTTTTTCAAGCAAGAGTAAATAGCAGAATATCAAGAATAGCCATGTTTCAAATTACAATAGGGATGACCAAAGTTCAATATCAATTTTAATCAGACCTAGTTTTAATATTTTTATATCATTCAGTCAGATGTAGTATGACAGCTTTGTTCTATTGGAAGTTCTATTAGCTAAATTATATAGAACTATATTAAAGAAATGTAAAATTTAGAGGTTAAAATTTTTTTGTACTTAAAATGTCCTAAAATTTAATGGTAAATTTATTTTGGGTTAAAACAAATCTGTGTAAAAAAATTTATAAAGTAATGTTTTCTTTGTTGGAATTTTGTGTTTTTAAAACAAAGCAATGTATCACTGTGCTTTGGCCCAAGGCTTGATTTTTTCCGAACATTAGCATTCGGGCCACCGTGCAGATGCCGGTGACAGTTACACAACACATATTTTCAATCGTTCCATCCTTTTAATTGTGTTTTTCACAAAAATTGGCACCTTTTGACAATCTCCTTCGTTCTTCATCTTTCACCCTCTTTTGCTGATTATCCGTAGATTTTGAGTAATCAAAATTAATTTCAAAGAGTTTTTGTTAATGAACTTGTGGTGTGATTGGAGGTGTATATTCCCCTATTTGCTATACTCACAAAAAAAGAAAATCTATTATATCTTGGATACAAATTACTTATAAAAAAATCATAGTGTGACGAGTGATAATTTTATATTGAAAAAAACGTCTTGTACATGACTTAGATTTGGTTTCTTTAATAAATTGTCTATTTTTTGTGGCTTTATTTTATCGGGTATGTAATTTCTAGTATCCATCTTATATTTTTTCAACATTCTTGGAAAAAAACTTAAGAGAAATTTTGGGAGACACATGTGACAAAAAAATATTTTATTTTTATTTTATTTCCTACTATCCAAACAAGTAATAGAAATTTTTAAAATTTTTATTTCTTGTTTATAATATTTTTTATTTACATTATTTTCATGTCAACCAAACGTACTCTAAAATAAATAGCAAAGAGAAAAACACAATGACTACATTTATTTTTAACGGTTGGAAATATTAAAGAGCATACTCAAAACAAAATTAATATAAATAAATGATTGAATTTTTTTGGGTTTAAAGAAATTAAAATATTAGTAGAAACCTTCCATATAGGATTTTTTGAACACCAAAATCTATATTAGAGACTTAGGGAAATCAATAGAAGAGGATTGACAATCCATAGATGTGAATATAGACAAATAATTATTTTTAATGAAAATATTATACTAATTCATCTGACAACACCATACTTCTATCCATTATTGGCGGTTAAAGAAAAAAACTGTGTGACCTTTGTAGGCTTTGAAGTCAACATATTAGATAAGGGTAATATTAACACAGCAACTATTTAATGGGTATTTGAGTTTTCAGTGAATAATAATTACGGAGACATATATCTGACAACACAAAATATGGCTACAAGTGATAAAAAATATGAAAACTGGCTATGATTAAAATTGGTTTTGAAATTTGGTCAAGTCTGATATAAAAATTAAAGACATAGCTATTTTAATTTTTCTCAAAATAAATATTGTTTAACTATGAGTGAGTTATAATGGAGCCAAATGGTCTCGGTCGGAACCACTGTAGGAGATAAACGGAATGAATTTGAATATTGAATGGGATTAATTTCTTCTAGGTGTTGACAATAATATAATCACAGAACATTAATGTGAAAACAGCTTTAGATTAAACCAAACTTTTCTATTGGACGACTGAGAAACCAAGAGAGTCATTAATGCTATGCTAAAAGACAGGCACAACAAATGAGACTAGACTAATTTTTGTCGATCATTTGATCTTTGAATGTCTCCAACATGTTGAAAGATTTTTTTCCAAATGAATCAAATTCCTTGTTTATAAAGCAATGGAAACTTTCACCATGTGGGTATCAACGAAGTCAAAGCAAACTGCGTTGATCGAAATGGAAGAGAACAAAAATTAGTGTTGAGTTACACCCAATTTTCCCTACCAATAGCAATCCATAGAAAAACTTTTTGGCCTCCAGGATTCCTTGTGACACTTAACAGGGTAAATATGCCACATTCTTGAAATTTAGTAAGAAACCACACTGGAGTTAAGACTCGGCTTGGCAAGTTTTGAAATCAAATTCGGCTCAAAGACTCAGCACCCACCAAACCGATTTGGTGAATATTCATTCTCAGCAAACCCAAAATTCAATAATGTTACAACTCGGCTCGAGATCATGGTTGGAGAAATCGGAATCGGTTTTCGAGGGATTCGAAATTGGAATCAGAATCGATCTAAATCGGATAGGAATCGGTGCAGTTGAATCGGTCCAAATCGGTCATATATAAAAATTTGACAACTCATAATATAAATACATGAAATACATAATTATATAATTTTTCAACACACATACACAAATTTATAGTTTAATACAAGTATAAAAGAGCATTATTATTTATCATCACAATAACACAATTTCATAAGTGTAACATTTTGATATATTATCATTTGTGCTCTATCAAATGAAAACAACAAGACATTAATACAAGTCCACAAAATGAAGGTTTAGCACAAATTTATATAGTGATTACTAAATCATCTAATTCATTATATGAAGTATCTTTAGAGTCTAAATCATTATCACTAATGGGAAGAGTAGAGCTATCATCTGCATCAACACGAGACTCCTGCGTAAAAGGAGGCATAGAACTACCATTCATATGACATCCCTCACGCACAGGAGGCAAAGACAAATTATGTGGGGAGTCAATATATACATCAATATCAATATTAAGTCCACTAGGAAGAGGAGGCAAAGAAAAACCATCAGACATAGTAGAACACGATCCAATTGTAGTTTTCAATGTGCTGCCACTTTGATTTGCTACAAAGGCCTCTTCCTCTTCACCATCATTGTTGCCAACATTGGTACCAAAGAAATCATCCTGCATAAAAAAATTCATATACTATTTATTTCAATTCAAAAAAATTTTCATACACAAAGTCATTAATGTGATGTAAGCTTTATTTAAATATACCGATGGTGATTAGTTATCCTGTTCTCCAACTCACTCATCTAATGAGTCTTCTAATCTCAAATGTTCACTAACTGAATCATATTTATGCCTCCATCTCAACTCGTTTTCTTTTACTAGCATGTTGTAATGAACATATACAAGATCATTTACTTTCTTCCTTACAAGTTGATTTCTTTTTTTGGTATGTACTTGGTCAAAAGTGCTTCAATTACGTTCACAACCCGATGATGATGAAGTTTGACTAAGTATTTTAATAGCTATCTTTTGTAGTTCAGGGCAGCTTATACTATGTTCCTCCCACCATGATGCTACATTTGACAAATTGATTTACTTATAAGCTTGCTATAAAAATGAAATGTGGAGAAATGTGGATTTTACCTGGATGAAGGACTTTTCTATTGGTAATTGTAAGAGAATGTCCAAAATCTCTTTTTGCACATATAAAATCAAACCACTAAAAAATATTAAAACAAAATTAGTAATCATATTTAGTTATACATAAACATTTAAATATAAAAATTAAAAATAATAGTATCTTGACCTGCAAAGATGCCATTGATCAAGCTACCTCATTGACTTCCAAACGACAAATGACATCATTGAATGCGCGATACAGCTCACTCGGCTACAAAATTATTCCCAATCAAACACAAGAAATATAAAATTGTTAAAAAAATCATAAAGGTATGTAAGTCAAATGAGCATACAACGGTAGATTCAGGACGATAACGACTTTGAAGATTAAGCATATATGCTGCAGCATGAAGAGGATGACAAAATTGATTCGCCCATCTCTTGGTAATGATATCAACAAATAACTTGTATCGTTCTACTTTCATGCCATGTACCTCTTTTATTTTTTGTATAGTCTTTTGCATTTCATCATAAACAAATGGCAATGAAGGTCTTTTATCACTATCCACCAATCTCAAAAATCGAACAAGTGACTCAATTATTTTATGCACAAATTCCATCTTCTTCCAAAAATTTTCACTTAAAAACAATATTTTCAGCTGCTATTCCATCCTCATCTTTTGCAAATTTTGATGATGAATACATTTTAGAGACAAACATCTTTTTCAATGCCTGCTTATGTTCTAGGCATCTAGTAATCGTCAAAAAGTGAGTAGCAAATCGAGTAGCCCCAGGTCTCACCAATTCATGCCCATTTGTGAAATTATTTCTCATAAGAGCCAACAACCATGAGTGGTTGTATATTAGTTTGGTGACTTTTTGTGCACTCATAATGCATGTTCCAACTTTTTTGATTTTTGCAAAGTCTTTAAGCATCAAGTTTATACTATGGGCAGCACACGAAGTCCAAAATAAATGTGGTATCTTATGTTTTAGCATTCTCCCGGCAGCTTTGTATGGTGAAGCATTATCAGCAATGACCTACACAACATTTTCCTCCCCAACTTCTTCTACTACTTTGTCTAGGAAAACTAAATAAATACGTAGCATTTCTTTTTGTCTGAAGCATCAACTAATCCAAGGAAATACATTCCTCTTAGGCAGTAAACTAGAAAGTTGATCAGAGTTTTACCCGATTGAATAGTCCACCTGTCAGACATAATAGAACAACCAGTTATCTTCCAAGATACTTTTATATCTTCTAAGCTAGCATTTGTAGAAGCCACTTCATCAGTAAGAAGTTTACTTGACAAAGAACTTCTGCCTAGAGGTTTGATCCCTTGATTACCGTATATACCTGCCACATCAATCATTTTATTAAAGTAAGGTGACTCTACAACATAGAAAGGAATAGCACAGTGTTAGAAGAATCGAGCAATGGTTGTGTGCAATTGCTCTTTTGCTTTCTTTTCTATTGCTGTAGAAATTCTCATTTGCTTTAATGTATTCTTCTTCTCACTTTCAACAAAAGGTGCCTTCCTCTTCCCAGTAGACTTAGAGCACCCAACACTTTGTTCTCGAACTTCTATCTCTTCCATATCTGAGACACTCAAACCTTATGACCCTATTTCTTCTCTAATCCTTTCTTTTCCTTTTTTGGCCTTTTCCACACTTTTGAAATAATGTTTCATATTTTGTACATCTGCTTCGGGAACTTTCTTACAAGTAGCAACATTTTCTTTGACTCAGCAATATGTTGCTTGAAGCGATATACCCCTTCACTTATAATTTTTTTGCAAAAGTTACAGATGACTTGCTTATTAGATGCATCAACTGGTGTGCCATATTCCCAACCAATATCCATCTTTCCTGTGACAAATCTGGTACGAGATCTGGACTATAACAACAATCAGACCCAGAATATAACATATCAAATGAATTTTAAACTTGAACCAACCAAATTGCACAACATACAATTGCTTATCTTAGTTATTGTCAACGTCACCAGTTCAACTAACAAATCAAAGTTGTTGTGGACATCATACAATTGCGAACAAGTCAAATAATTGCATATAATTGTGAACAACATACAATTTGCACAACATAGCATACAATTTCAAATTTGTGAACAACATACAATTGCACAAAATCTCTGAATGAATCAAATAATTTGTGAACGAATCAAATAATAACACAAACAGACTACGACACAAAAATTTGATCATGAATCCCAAATCAGCAATATAAAAAATTTGTGAAGCATAGCATACAATTTACACAGCACAGCATAGCATACAATTTACACATCACAACATACAATTTCAACACAAAATTGCAACTTTACAAAATTTTTGTGTCAAATAGGCTATGCCGAAAGTGCAATCGGACAAGTGATATCGGAGACGAGGTGGCGAGGGCATAGGCAAGGTCGGAGGCGAGGTTGGTAGCGCAGTCGGAGCTAAGGTCGGAGGCAAGGTCAGCGGCAGTAGAGGGGGCAGACGTAGGAAGTGCAGCGGCGGAGTGGCGGAGACTGTTAGAATATTTTCAGTGACATGCAAGTATACATGGTCGAAACAAGTAATATAATGATAACATTGAGTATCGTCCCACAAGGAGATGAATTTCCTTAACTTAATTAAAGAGAATAAAATGAAGGACAAAACAAAGACAACCAACTTAACTAAATCTAAGTAATATCTTCAAATTAAAGGCGAAGTTAAAATTATAAAACTCGTTCTAGAGTCGAATTTCCCTTAACATGAATTTAATCTCATCAAATCTTACTCTTATCTTTTATTCCCTCGGATTGTCGATCTAGGATAATTATATGACATGGTGGCTCCCGCTCCTTCATGCTTCTATTATTTTGCCTCAATTTCTACCTCCTGGTGATAATTGATTAATCAACAAAATAATGCATTAAGAATTGCCTTACAACCGCATACGGTGTTGTGTATCTTCCGACCACAACGACAAACAAGTCAAAAGACTCGTCGTATGATGAATTATCAATGACTAATCTAATTAATTTCTCCCGAAATCTAATTAAACCTCATGATCTAAGAAATAGGTGATCAATCTATTCTTAGCATTTAGAACATGATAATTCAAACGATCCGATTGAATAAAAGAGTAAGAGCTTGAAATGAATTCAATTAAATCATGTTAAGTTCCATTCTTCTCTAGAACGAAATATAAAACTACTCCATAATAAAAATAGAAAACAATATAAAGAAAAACAATATAAAGAAGAAACTAACTTTTATTACGAAAGAGAAAGAAATTACAAAAACTAAAACTACTACTTCTACTACAATCTGAAGCCAAGAGATGAGATATGATCAACAACAAATGACCACCCCTTTATATAGAAGTGGAGATACAAGAATTCGAAGAGGGTGTTCACAAATCGACGTAATCTAATTAATTATAATGTCCCTTTAAGTTTCCAACTGTTCGACTCCATTGAACACCATACATTGTAGCCATTGGGTGGGGCCAAGTGTCATGACCAATCAAATCCAAAGCTTAATTTATTCATCTTTTTCTGCATTAAAACACCAAAATTAAGTATAAATAATAAAATATTAATTAACTAAAAAAATAAAGTAAAATATTACTTAATTAATAATGTTTATACCCGAGAAGTACAAAATCATATTAAAAACATGGGTAAATATTATATATTTTAAACGCTTAACACACCCCCAAACTTAAACTTTTGCACGTCCCGAGCAAAATATCATAACAAAGAAAATTTTACTACACAAAAATACTTAGTCCCCATTATATTCTCATATGATTCTTAATCAAACTATCCAGAGACAACAAGATGTCAATCAAATTAGAAATTCCCTTTCATCAATCACATCCAAAAGAAAGCTCTCTGTGTGTGTGTGATAGTCCATTGGCTTATCATTCTCATCTGCAACCAAGAGAATACAATCAAGCACATGCTTAAATATGTTCACCTTTCGCTCCCATCTCCACTAATGTAGGTAATGCCAAATTAATGGAATCAATAGGTCTTTATAGGTTGTAACGGGGCCAGGGGCTAGGGTCCAAAAATAGAATAGACAAGATAGAAAAATCAGAGGCTAATATGCACCCTAGAATTAAAAATCCTTTCTAAATCCTAACATACATGATTAGCAAATCCCCAAACACCGTATCAATATGACACAAACTTCCTTAAATGTAGTATCGACTTGACCCAATATAAGAACTAACTTTGCTTTGATTTTCCATTGACTACCTACTACTTTTTCTTTTTGCTCTTTTCTTTCAAACCAGTGGAAGACTATTGCTTCATCTTGTGTTTACTGGTGGAGGATCATTGCCTCATCCTTTTTCATATTTTTTTCAATTTCTTCTTCTTTTCTCTTTTTTTTTTTTACAAAGCAAAGTACGAATAAAATCCACATTATCTTTTTAATCACCGCTCTATGACAAGAAATGCCTTCCCTCTTTACTATTCAAAGTTTCATCCCTGTTAGAATTTAGAATGAATTCAAAACACTAGGGTGCTAGGACTCAAACAACAAGATATATTTTCAATAAAAAGGCCAGGCTAAAATAAGGGTAATCAAACAAATATGTATAATAAAGGCCAAGAATAAAATGAAGGACAAAACAAAGACAACCAACTTAACTAAATCTAATTAATATCTTCGAATTAAAGGCGAAGTTAAAATTATAAAACTCGTTCTAGAGTCGAATTTCCCTTAACATGAATTTAATCTCATTAAATCTTACTCTTATCTTTTATTCCCTCGGATTGTCGATCTAGGATAATTATATGACATGGTGGCTCCCGCTCCTTCATGCTTCTATTATTTTGCCTCAATTTCTACCTCCCGGTGATAATTGATTAATCAACAAAATAATGCATTAAGAATTGCCTTACAACCGCATACGGTGTTGTGTATCTTCCGACCACAACGACAGACAAGTCAAAAGACTCGTCATATGATGAATTATCAATGACTAATTTAATTAATTTCTCCCGAAATCTAATTAAACCTCATGATCTAAGAAATAGTTGATCAATCTATTCTTAGCATTTAGAACATGATAATTCAAACGATCCGATTGAATAAAAGAGTAAGAGTTTGAAATGAATTAAATTAAATCATGTTAAGTTCCATTCTTCTCTAGAACGAAATATAAAACTACTCTATAATAAAAATAGAAAACAATATAAAGAAAAATAATATAAAGAAGAAACTAACTTTTATTACGAAAGAGAAAGAAATTACAAAAACTAAAACTACTACTTCTACTATAATCTGAAGCCAAGAGATGAGATATGATCAACAACAAATGACCACCCCTTTATATAGAAGTGGAGATACAAGAATGCGAAGAGGGTATTCACAAATCGACGTAATCTAATTAATTATAATGTCCCTTTAAGTTTCCAACTATTCGACTCCATTGAACACCATACATTGTAGCCATTGGGTAGGGCCAAGTGTCATGACCAATCAAATCCAAAGCTTCATTCATTCATCTTTTTCTGCATTGAAATACCAAAATTAAGTATAAATAATAAAATATTAATTAACTAAAAAAATAAAATAAAATATTACTTAATTAATAATGTTTATACCCGGGAAGTACAAAATTATATTAAAAACATGGGTAAATATTATATATTTTAAACGCTTAACAGAGACCATGTCAGGGTAAATTTAGGTTTTTAAAATTTAAATTCCAATTTTACCCATGATTAAATAATTTAATTAATATCACACTTAGGGTGTTTTAGTCATTTACCTACAAAACCAATTTTTTCTAATTTACCCTGATTCCGAATCAGTTTTGAATCGGGGTAAATCGACCAATTTTGAGACCGATTTGTCGCCTAAATCAGATCGGATCGCTGTGAAATCGGCCGATTTCACCATCACTGCTTGAGATTATGTTAAGTCGCGAGGGCCAGTCAATAAACATGTTTGGCTACAATTCATCGAGTTGGAAACAGAAATGAAAGATAAAGTTGAGAAGTAATTAAATAAAATTTTTGTTTTCATATAAACATCCCACTATAAGCCTACAATTGATATATGTTTTACTGATACTTAAATAGATAATTACTAGGTAACAGTCTGCGTAATATACAGGTTATGCTTAAATGCTATTTAAATATTTTATAGGGAATTTAGTTGTGATAGAAAATTTTACAAAATCTTAATATAAAATTTTATATATAAATATTTTTATAATATAAAAAATACAAGTTATTAATGTTTCCATTGGTAGAAGATAATAACCTTAAAAATAATTAATTTTGAAGCTAGAGAGTTGTACCTATTAGAAAGATTGCACCTATTACCAACAAAATAGTAGTAGGAACAAAAAAATCGTCAGCAAAAGTTATAAAAATATCACTAAAAGACACAAAAATTAGTCACCATAAAGTACAAAATGAATGCTAACGAGTATACATCTTTGCAGACACAAGAACTAAATATCAGAGGGTGTGAGTTCACATTAAGTATACAGTAATAGATCGATTATATTCATACGGTCATCAGTTTGAAACTTTTTAAACAATGTATTTATTTTTTGTAAATTTATATTTTGTTGGTAAAGTAACTGCTAATCAGTAACTCAAGTAAAAATTTTCTTGAACATCCTAAAAATATAGCATGTGTTACATTCATTTTATTATATATTATCATCTATTTATATACAGTCAATCTACTTAAAGTTGTTCCTAAATCAATTTGGGTCCATCGATTATAAAAACGACCGAGATTGACTATATCTTAAAAACATAAATTAAACCCCTCCCCTTCTACCTATGATCATGTCGTCTTTGGCTAAATCCTGCCATGGGCAACCTTGTTCAACTGCCTGGGACCAAATTTGGCCAAAGGCCAACTGTATCTGGCTAGCTGCGGTCAAATCTGGCCAAAGGGGGCCAGATTTGACCCCAATTGACGAAAACTGTCAACAAGTAGGTTTAGTCAGCCACTACTTGGTCTAGCTGGGACCAGATCTGTTGCTTGCATGGCCGTTTTTTACCGTTGTTGGCCGGGTTTGACCGGCCTCCGACCAATATGGCCAACATTGGCCTGGTCTGACTAATGGCTGGCAGATTCGGCTGCCCGTCGTCACAAGTAGAGGTGGGGGTTTGATTTTTTTAATATTTGATTTAATCTGGACCGTCCTCATTATCAGATAGTCTAGATTGATTTGGGGACTATAAATTTTTTGAGGCTTGAAAGCATGCTATCACATCATATATATCTATATTTGGGTTTGGGTACCCTGGGAGCGACTAGAGGAAGTTTTCCTGCAGTCACTTCCGAATAGGGTTTGGAGTACGTTGGGAGCGACTACAGGAAGTTTTCCTACAGTCACTCTTTATTTAGGCCATCTGATTATAATGATAGCCCAGATCTGTTTAAAACTCTTCCAAAAACCCTTCCAAATCCTGACCCTCCTCCCACACAGCCGACGACGCTCTTCACCCTTTCTCCTACTCCTGTCCATGCTGCTGCCACGGTTCCCCATCCTAGCCACCCACTCCCATCCATGCCGCCGCCGCGGGTCCCCCTTCCTCCCACTCTCGTCCACTCAACCGTCGTGGTTCCCTGCCCTCGCTGTCCACTCTCATCGACACCACTGTCGCCCTTCGCCCTTCCTCCCACTCCCGTCCACACCGCTGCCATGGGTCCCCCTTCCTCCCACTCCCGTCCATGCACCCACCGCAGTTCCCTATCTTTGCCGCCCACTCCCGCCCACGCTGCCGCCGCCCTTCCCCCTTCCTCCCATTCCCGTCCACGCCACCACCGTGGGTCCCCCTACCTCCCACTCCCATCCACGCCGCCACCGTGGCATCACTTTTATGTTAGCTCCTTCCTTCAATCTATTCTATTCTATTCCTGGATTGCAATGTAGCGTATGTATTTTTTATTATTGGTGAATTGATGAACTGGTTGTATGTATTTGGTAGATTGGGCAAGGGACATTTATTAGCAGGAGAGTGTGAAGTTCATGGCTCGGGAGATTCGGATCCTCAAGCATCTAGATACATGTATTTTTTATATGTTTAGGGAGGTACATGTCTTGTTACCTTTGTGTAATGTCTTTTGAATACAACTGCGTTTGAGAAATCTTTCACATTGCCGAGGGTTTGAATGTTTGGTAGGAAGATTGTAGTTAATCATTCTATTGCATTTTCACGCACAATCTTTTCTTGTCGGGAATTTACATAGTATTTGTGTTGGGGAGAACAGGCCTAGCCATTGACGGTTGTGTTTATTAATTGTTTTATTTGCATTAGCTATGCTAGAGGTGATATTTGTATTTTTCTGTCGTTTTTCCAGCATCGAAACTTGTATGTATATTATTCTTCAACTATTTAAGCTAGACAACTCAAGATTTAGTAGACTCTTTCTACCATATTGTCTTGCCGAAGAGTAATGTGTGAGTTTTTAAGTTCTGCGTAACTTAAAATTTATTTGGTACATGATTCTCACTTTTTTTATGTATGTAGATGAATTTTTAGTTATTTAGTTTTTAATTTTTTTGAAAGATCATGTCAATGAGAATGAAATAAGTCAAGCCATACCCAATAGTTTGAAATGCATAATTGAAGTAATTGATGAATTGAACGAGGTGCTTGAAATTGAGGAGCTGCAAAATTTGGAGCACAATAATAAGGAAAATGAAAATGAAAAGATTGCAAGCAAGGAGAAAGAAAACGAAGACTCACAAAGTACCGTTGGTACATTGTTAATGCCCTGAGAAGGAATGAAATTCAATTATAGTGATGAAGCTTATAATTTTTATAATGCATATGGTTTGCTAAGGGGATTTGGTACTAGAAAAACTTATTCCGTTTATTCCAAGGGAGCAAATATCTTGTACAAAAGGTTATTTGTTTGTGAGAAGGAAGGAAAAAGAGGTTGGATGACCCTAGAGAAGATGGAAAGAATGTTAAACGACGACCAGACACAAGAGAGAATTGTGAGGTAATGATGATAATTAAATTAAACGAGGAAATGAAATGGGTTGTGGTCAACTTTGAAGATATTCATACACATGGTTTTGCATTTCCAACAAAGGTAATTTTCAAACATGTTATATGTATTTCTTTTTACTTTGTTAGGTAGAATTGCTATTATTTAAATCCATATTATTTTGTTTTTCCTTTAATAGGTTGAAAAGATTCGATCGCATAAGAATATGGAATCAACTTCTAAACAGCTTATTACATATCTAAATGATTGTGAAATTGGGCCATCCAAAATTTCTCGGGTCTTGAATCATGGTGGGGGTTGTATGGATAATGTTACTTTAGATGATTGTAAGAATCATCTAGCAAAGGCAAGAAAGAATAATATTGGTCGACAATGTATGCAAGTATTTGACTTCTTTCAATACAAAGCAAGGGTTGAAGATGGTCTTCTTCCTTTAAAATGGAGGTTGATGAAAATAATCAAGTTACAAGTATTTTTTGGGCATACAAAATGTCAAGGATAGCTTATATGTAATTTGAAGATGTTGTAGTTTTTGATGTGACATGCAATACAAATAGTTTTAGAATGTCTTTTGCTCCATTCACAGGTGTTAATCATCATAGACAATCTGCACTTTTTAGTTGTGCCTTAATTACCGATGAAACAACTGACACTTTTTCTTGGTTGTTTGAAACATAGTTAGAGTGCATGTGGGGCAAGAAGCCATAAGGTATAATAACTGATCAAGATTTAGTGATGAGAAATGTTATTGCAAAAGTCTTTCTTGGTACTCAACATAGGTTTTGTTTTGGCACATTGGAATGAAAACCAAGATGCATTTAAATCAGTTTGGACATCATGCAGACTTTGTCAAAGACTACAATAACGGGAGATTTGCTGCTATGGTTGAAGAGTGAAATAAATTGGAAAGAGATGAAAGTGAAATATGATATGAAGGTGGGTAGTTGGTTATATGAAATGTATGAGGTTCGTTCACAATGGATTAGTGCCTACCTTAAGGATTATTTTTTTGCTGGAATGATAACTAGCCAAAGCAATGAGAGCATTAATGCATTCTTTGACGGAAATGTGAATGCACAAACACCTATTAGTGAGTTCGTACAACAGTATGAGAATGCAATACTTCAACGACGAGATGAAGAGACTTATGAGGATCACAAATCTTTGCACACTAAACCTATAATGCACGTGGAGAACACAATGGAGGAGCAAGCTAGATATCTCTACACCAGGAAAGTATTTTCCCTTTTTCAAGCATAATTGAAGGAATCTCGGTTATACAAATGCAAGCAGATTGGTTGTGAAGGTTCAAGAAAGTTGGATGAAGTGAAGAAAAATATAGGTGCTGAAAATTATCATGAAGTGGCATTTGAAAACATCTCACCCCTCTCCATTGAGTACACTTGTAAGAAGTTTGAAAGTGAAGGTATTCTTTGTCGATATATTTTGAGGATTTTGGACCGAATGGATATTGATATAATACCTGACAAGTATATTTTGTTTCTATGGACTATCAATGCTCGATACACATCGGTTGTTAATTTGAGAACTATGAGGGAAATCCATACATATGGACTTACACCATATATGAATTATTGCATTCGTAGTGCAATATATAAAATTTCATATTTGAGTTCTATATCACCCCACCACTGAATACTTGCTATGTCAAAACTTGAAGTAATTGTTGAAGAATCTTTGTTGTCTAATTCTGAAGAAGATCGTAATGTTCAAACCAATGACGTGGGTGGTTCATTGGAAGAAAATGAGCATTTGCCCCATATTGTACTTAGAGACCCTTCAAAGGTGAAAAGCAAAGGTCATCCAAGGACAAGTAAAAGGTATGTCGTTGTTAAAAATAAGCTTGCCTTCTCAGATTAAGAAGCCGAAATGTAGCATTTACCACCAATTGGGGCACAATATAAATACTTGTTCTTTGTATAAGGTATAGTTATAAATAATTATAAAGTTTGATATTTACCTTTATGTGCAAATGAATACTGATAAATTTTTTCTTATAGCTAACTCAAGCAGGTCAAATGCCGGAGGCCACTACTTCAGATGGATTTTGTGGATGTTAAACAATCAACATTCAACATTAGTCAACTCACCATCCATCATACTTAGTATGAAACTGTCAATTCTATAAAGAAGCAGTTGGCTATCTTGTGCTTTTTATCCTTGTACTGCTTATGAATTCATCACCTTAGTCCACTACATTCACACTGTAAAACCCACGATTCGAGTTAGGGTTTTATATTCAGAACCAGTCGGTTCGACCGTTATTTTCGAGTCGAGTCAGTTTTAGAACACGTGTACTGAGCCGACGCCGGTCTCGTGTATGAGCCATGAGGGTCATGTGTACCCAAGTATATGATGATAACGTCATGAACATAGCAGAAAAGAATGAGTTATCAGAATATATGAGAGTATGCAGTTTATTTATTTATTTTTTTATTATGATATATAATGGATCGTAGAATTAGTTTTAGGCCATTTACCGCGTTAGGACGCGTTATGGGTATTTTGGGTGGGTTGATAGTTCTAGAGCATATCATTATGATTTTTTTGGTGTTGTTTGATTTTATGGGATTTTTCCCAAATTTTTTTGGAATTTTTTTACAACTTACATATTATTTTGACTCGAGTCGGAGACGAGTCAAGTAATATTTACGACTTTGCCACCACACACCCTCGCGCCCTTCCTTTCTTCTTTCCCAAACCCTCGCCGCGCGCCGCCACTGCGCATGCCACCGCCGCTGCCGTGGATGCCCGCCCGGCCACCGATCGTCGACCCCTAGCTCGGCCACGACGTTGCCGTGCCGCCCCGACCAGCCCCGGCCGCTGCCAGGCCACCGTGACACCGGAATCGCCGTGCTAGCGCCGCGGCCAAGCTTCGGTCGCGTCGCCGATTTTGCCGCCGGCGACTATCGCCGCCACGATCAGGGGGTCGCCTCAGCACCACCGACCGCCCAGTGACCTTCCCCGACCGGAACGGAGGCCAGCGCCGCCCAGAACGGCCAGATTCTTCTCCCATCGCCGCCGCTCTGTTTTATGCTCTTTCGGGCAAGTTGTTACCTCCGTTGGCCGCGTCGACCTTGTAGATGAGTCGGGCTCGCCGAGCCGGTTCCGAGTGTACCCAACACGACCCCTTTCTGGCCAATAAATGCCGCCGGCGATTGTCGCCGGAAAACCACCGGAAGCCGCCGGAAAACCGCCAGCAGCTGCCGGAAAACCGGAATTTCTGGAATTCACTAGAATTCACCGGATCTTCTGCGGGGCTCACCCAGTCGAGCCCGATCGAGCTTCGGACGCCGATGAGCGCCGAATTTGAGTTCCGAGACACGCGACGGAACCCTAACCGTCGCCGATTGTCGACAACGTGAGGTATAATTACCTCCGATTGATTTATTTAAAATTGATGATAATTGTTAGCATAGCATGCTAGGGTTGATTAATTATTATGATGAATGTTAAGATTATGAATGAAGTAAACATGTGCATGATGTGATTAACAGGGAATGAAGGTTAAATGAGCTAATGAAGTAAAGTAAATTTGAGTATGATAATCGAGTAATGTAACTTAGGAAAAATACAATAAAATTGGTAGGAATAGGATGAGTTAGAATTATTCTCATATTTATGATTATTGATTGTGATTGATGTTTATTGAGTTTGATGCATCATTTAGTTAGCGGGCGTTAGTATTTAGTTTTGATGTGTAGGTACGGAGTAGGAGCTCGCCGCCTAGGCGCGATGACACGCTTGGAGCTTCTACCAGGTCCGTTTAGGACTCGTCTGTTTTACTCTTTTCTATTGTATGTTTGTTTTAATGCCTACAGGACGAGTTAAGTGGCGCTTTATCGGATCCCACTTAACTCGGGCCATTTAACCGAATAGTTTTCCGGATTAATAACCCCTCGAGGATGAGATCCCTCGAGGATGATTTCGAAAACAAGATCCACCACAAGTTGCCTTCGGGCCTATTATATAAATCCCTACCCAGCCCATATATATATGTAGTTTTTGCGTTTTCAGTGAGACGAGAGATGGAGAAATCGACTGCACGTACCATGCAGAGGATGTCGTGACAGTCAAAGCGGGCTCTGGATTAGTGCCAGCGGACTGTTCCATTCCCGAGGGATCCTAACAACTCCGCGTTTGAGTTCCTCACACCCGGAGAACGTGGAGGTTTACGGGTACTGTTTAGTACAGCGCATGTCCGGACTTGTGGTTCAAAGGGTACTAAAGGCGACTGCCTGAGAGTACTCGGCCTTCGTGCTCAAGGCCAGGAGAAATATGGAGGTAAGGAGAGGGCTTAGGATAAAGTTTCACGAGAAGTACTGAAAAAGAAGTGCCGAGAGCGGCATAGTACCAGCAGCAGATCAGTAAGTTCGGGATGCTACCGGGTCTGCAGCCCAGTGGCTCCTCAGTAGTGCCCTTCAGAGTGTTCACGTGGAGTATATGTTGTTTTCTTTCATATGAGAGTTTGCTCTCATAGCCAGTTTGTTATAGTTATTTTATTTTCCGGACCAGTAACACTTGTTACTGACGTTTTTCCTATACTATATGTAGGTGATAAGCACGAGATGGATGTGCCGGCCAGGACGGAGGAGCAATAAGGTCTTCTGCACACACACATTGGGTGATTGAATGTTTAATGTTTTGTATTATGATGTTATTATATTATGAATGACATGATTTAATGATTGAACATGATGATATGATGTGCATGACATACTAAGACATGATAACAGAATGCAAAATATGATCAGAGTAGCGCAGCAAAAGTGTGATGGGTTAGGACCCAAAGTTCAGAGAATGATGAATATAGTAGATTAGAAGTCTGTGTGAATGCTAGTGTTGCTATGCCGTATATATGTTGTGAATATATGATTTTGACAGGGTGGCCCCTAATTGCATTTTTAGGGGAAATTCTGTCCCTTTCGTTTTAGAATTTTTACTAATTTTGATTGTAATTGTGTTGGTGTGAAAATTGGTTGCATGTCATCCATGATAGTATCCTGTTAGGGTTTTATGCATTCATACATACATATAGCAAGTTGGATCTTCATCTTAAGACGCCGAGATTGGATTCGCACGAGTTAGGTTCGGGTTAGCCGACCTAACCGGGGCCTGTAACATGCCGGTTTGGTTCACGAGTGTGAACCGGATTTGGGGTGTTACACACACCTATGGCTGATAGCCATATTGGATAGAATGATTGTAGGTTTGTCATGGTATATGCTAGGGATTTTATCATGTCTTGCACCTTTTGGTGAGCATATATGTTGGATGTTGGACATAATATATACATAAATCAGAAATTTTATAATATACTATTATATAAGGTTGGCCTAATTAAAATTGATCTATTAAAGTTAAGGATTCATTGGCTATAAATTAATGTGAAAATGTAGAATTCAATGTGTAGATACCTTTTCATAATTTCTCTTTTGTGATGGGTGAAATTGAAATTATAAAACTAAGGCTATAAATAAGGAGGTTATGGTCCCTGAATCGATAAGTAGTTTTCATTCTAGTATTCCAATGTCCAGAATTCGGGTTTTGGAAAACTCTTCTTAGATTCAGAAGACCAAAACCTAATGTGGTAAAGATTCTAGCTTCTTTATGGCTTTAGGTACGCTTCCGCAATTTAATTATATTTACTTGATGATTTGATATGAAGAACATATTAAATATTAAGTTATAAAATTCTAACGAGTTCTAACAAGCGGCATCACAACTACCTTCATACCAAATCATTGAGAATTAGGTTTTATTTATATTTAAATTATGGATTGGAACTATCTAGTGCTATATCCCATTCAGATATATGAATTCAGGATTAAGGAAAGTATAAGAAATTTGTACATGGGATTTTTATTCCAAAATTAAGGTCCTCTTGTGGTACAATAACGTGAGGAAAATACAGTTACAAAAGGTTATAATTTTAGAAACTCCCACATAAATATACTTTTATAACCTTCTTAGTTTAGTTATGATTAATATTTTTAAAATTTATTAAGGATTATAATATGCTGCCAAAGTAGCCTCTTTTATTGAAATTAATTTATTTTTTAAAAAATATTAAGACGTTTATGAGTATTTAATTAATGTGGATATTAATCGGCCCAAAGGAAGGTTAATATTTGACAGAATTATATATTCATTTGTAGTAATAAATATGTGATGATTGTCAAGTGTCCATGTGAATGATAAATCGGTCCAAAGGAAGGTTTATTATTTGACAGGATTTATTGTCCATATTTTACTACACTAAGACTCATTTTTTGTAATAAATATGAGATAATTATCAAGTTTCCATGTAGATAATAAATTAGCCAAAGGAAGGTTTATTATTTGACAGTATTTATTATCTATATTTGATTATTGTACTAAGACTCATTTTAAATATGGGAGAATTATCAAGTTTCCATGTGGATAATAAATTGGCCCAAATGAAGGTTTATTATTTGACAGGATTTATTATCCATATTTAATTATTGTACTTAGAGTACCACTTACAAATTAATATTTCTGTCCAAAAACTAAATATTATTGTTGTGCTAGGTATCTATTGATGGGATTAACCATTGCTTGAATCTTATTGTCTGCATGTTATGTTGTTCTATTTTTAGTTAATCAATCTGCTTCTATGATTTTTGTCAACATCAATTCAGTTCCAATGCTTAAAGATAATTTTAAGGATTGGAAAGAAAGTGTAATGATTATTCTCGGCTGCATGGATCTTGACCTTGCATTAAGGACTAAACAACCTGTTTCTCTTACTTACAAAAGTTCCATTGAGGAAAAACATGACATTAAGAAGTGGGAACATTCAAATTGCATGAGTCTTATGATCATGAAGCGGGGAATTCCAGAGACCTTTAGGGGCGATTTGTCTTAAAAGGTTCCTACAGCGAGTGAGTTTCTTAAAGAAATTGAAAAGCGTTTTGTAAAAAAAAGATAAGGCGGAAACAAGTACGCTTTTGTCAAACTTGATTTCAATAAAGTGTAAAGGCAGAACAAGCATAAGGGAGTATATTTTAGAGATGTCAAATATTGCTTCAAAACTAAAAGCACTAAGGTTAGAGCTATCTGAAGATTTGCTCGTGCATTTAGTTTTAATTTTTCTTCCTGTACAATTCAGTTAATTCAAGGTTAGTTACAACTATCAAGGGGACAAATGGACTCTTAATGAGCTCATTTCTTATTGTGTACAAGAAGAAGAAAGGTTAAAGCAAGAATTGACTGAAAGTACTCACTTGGCTAGTACCTATTAGGACAAAAATAAGAAGAGGAAAATCAACAACCTCAAAAGGAAATGCCATTTACGAGATCCACAAGGTAAAAGAGAAATACACTTTCAGATGATTATATCATCTTTCTCCAAGAACATAAGGATAACATTGGAATGATAGAAGTTGATCCAATCAACTTTCATCAGACCATGAAGAGTTCTAATTCTCAAAAGTGGATTAATGCCATGACTAAAGAGATAAAGTCCAAGAAAGATAATGACATTTGGGATCTTATTCCATTGCCTGAAGGTGCAAAACCTATTGGCTATAAATGACTATATAAAACAAAAAATAATTCAAAAGGTAATGTAGAAGCAAAGGGCGTTACTCAAAAGGAAGGCGTTGATTATAATGAGACTTTCTCTCTGGTTTCATCGAAAGACTCATTCAAAATAATTATGTCATTAGTGGCACATTTTGATCTTGAGTTACATCAGATGGATATAAAGATTTCGTTTCTAAATGGTGACATTGATAAAACAATTTATCATCAAATGTATATACCATAAGTTTAGTGGGAGTAAGTATATTTTTCTGGTTTTATATGTTGATGATATCTTGTTTGCCAGTAATGATATAAATTTCTTGCACGAAACCAAGAGTTTTTTATCAAAGAAATTTGAAATGAAGGATCTTAGAAATGTGTCTTTTGTATTAGGAATTCAAATACATTGGGATCGCTTCGATGTATTACAAAAGGCCCTATAGAAAAAAATGCTTGAAAGATGTGGCATGCAAGGCTGTAAACAAAAATATACCCTTGTTTCTAAGGAGACAAACTCAGTCTTAATCAATATCCTCAAAATGACACATAAGGAAAGGAAATGTAAAAGATTCTGTATGCTTCAGCAGTGGGAAGTCTTTACTATGTTATGTACGTGTCTAAATATTGCGTATATTTTTAGAATGTTGGGCAGATAATTAAGTAATTTGGGTTTGGATCATTGGAAAGAAGCCAATAAAGTCATGAGGTATCTTCATAGAACAAAACATTACACGCTTACATATCAGAAGTCGGGTCAAGTTGAGATCATTGGTTATTCTAATTTTGATTTTGGTGGATGTCAAGCTATGTCTACCTACTTGCTGGAGGAACTATTTCGTGGAAGAGTGCTAAGTAGACACTCATAGTTTCTTCCACTATGGCAGCTGAATTCATAGCTTGTTATGAGGCATCCAATTAGGGAATATGGTTGCAGAATTTTGTAACAGGGCTGCATATTGTTTTTAATATTGAAAGACCACTTAATTTATTTGTGATAATCAGTGTGCAGTATCATATTCAAATAACAAAAGGAATGTATAGCAATGAATTTCCTTATTGTGAAAAAGTTTAGAGTAATAAAGTTTTGGTATAGTCTCTATAGAGCATATTAGGACAAACTCCATGGTTGAGGTCCGCTTACTAAAAGTTTACCACCCAAGGTCTTTCATGAGCTTGTTGCTCATATGGGTGTTGTATCATTTTGATGATATGTTAATTCAGTGGGAGTTTGTATTTGGTTTAAGGTTCACTCTATTTCGGTATTTTATTTTGGTGATCTCATAAGGTTGGACTAGTTGAAAATAGATATGTTTAGATCAAATTACATGTAATTTTTATACTACACATCCGCACTTGCTATATGTTATTTAATTATGATGATATATGTGACCATGGATGGGTTTAGCTACGATAAATATAACGAAAATCGCCTTGATCCTATATTGACATTGATTAATAGACGAGATTGCTATATATGAATAATAACATATGTTATTATGGAGCTCATAAAGTATATACAATTATCTTTATGTATATATATAGTCCAAGTGGGAGATTGTTGGATGTTGGACATAATATATATATAAATCCAGAATTGTATAATATGCTATTATATAAGGTTAGCCTAATTAAAATTGATCTATTAAAGTTAAAGATTCATTGACCATAAATTAAGGTGTAGAATTCAATGTGAAAAGTGTAGAATTCAATGTGTAGATACCTTTTAATAATTTCTTTTTTGGGATGGGTGAAATTGAAATTATAAAACTAAGGTTATAAATAACGAGGTTATTGTCCCTAAATCGATAAATAGTTTTCGTTCTAGTATTCCATTGTCTAGAATTCAGGTTTTGGAAAACTCTTCTTAGATTCAAAAGATCAATACCTAATATGGTAAATATTCTAGCTTCTTTATGGCTTTAGGTAGCTTCCGCAATTTAATTATATTTACTTGATGATTTGATACGAAGAACATATTAAAGGTTAAGTTATAAAATTCTAATGAATTCTAACAATATAACCTTAGAACCTTGCATTTAGTCAATACTTCTCATCATGAGCAAACTTGTCGACTTTGATCTGAGCTTCCAATTGGATTAGCTAGATCAAGCTCTGAGATCTGCATTTGACCTTGCCAAGCTCTCAGATTTACATACACAGCTTTTCACCTGGGTCTTCTTCTCTTTACCCTTTTCTGCTTTACAAACTCTCAGAAAATGAAACGCATCGATCTGGTCGCTACCAACTACACACCATTCAGTACCTGATTATCTCAACCGTGACCAACATGTATATAGGTGAACAGAATAGTAAAATGGATAGGTGAATGCAATAGCAATTTGATTTATGAAGGGATCCTATCCAAACTCTGCAAACCACAAAACCAGCTGACCAACTTTACAGATTCCTGCTGTCCATACTCATTTCATGTCAAAACGGCCAAGCAATTTGGTTTTTTCTATTCACACTCAAAAGTAACCAATCTCACAATCTGGGTCATGAGTCATTTATACGACCCATAAATCAAAAACAAAGAAGATAAATAAAGATTTACAGGAGGTGAAAAATAATTTCCTTCCAAGTTCTTCTACCAAGTTGGCTGCAGGACCTGGAATGACGGGGGCAGGTGGCGCCAGTGGTTGATAGTGAGACGGCGATGCCTCCACCACCGGCGCCGGCAGCGCGTCCGGCGACTTATATGGAGGCGGCGAGGTCTCCACCGGCCTGTCACCATAAGGAGGTGGTGGTGCAGCTTCCACCAAAGGCGTCGGAGTGGCCAGCAGCGTTGGCGTGGCCAGCTTCTACCAATTGGGATCCATCCATTGAGAGCTTCCCCCTGCAACATCAGACAACCAAGAAGGCCAAGTGGTGGTGACCTGCTCCCCATGCCGATATTTGGGCGGGCAATCGGTGGGTTCCCTCAGGGACCTGTGGCGGTGGCGTGGACGGGACTGGGAGGAAGGGGGAAGGACGGTGGCGGCATGGACAGGAGTGGGAGGAAGGGCGAAGGGTGGCGGCAGAGTGGGCGGCGAGGGGGGAACCGCAGCGGGTGCATGGACAGGAGTGGGAATAAGGGGGACCCACGGTGGCGGAGTGGACGGGAGTGGGAGGAAGGGCAAAGGGTGGCGGCGGCGCGGACGGGAGTGGAAGGAAGGGCAAAGGGTGGCGGCGGTGTGGACGGGAGTGGGAGGTAAGGACGGGGAATCGCAGCGAGTGCGTGGATGTGAGTGGGAGGAAGGACAAAGGGTGGCAGCGGCATGGACGGGGAACTGCCGCGGGTGCATGGACAGGAGTGGGAGGAAGGGCAAAGGGCGGTGGTGGTGTGGACGGGAGTGAGTGGCGAGGACGGGGAACCACGGTGGTGGCGTGGACGGGAGTGGGAGGAAGGCCAAAGGGTGGTGGCAGCTAGGTGGGAGGAGGGTCGGGATCCTAGGGTACCCAAACCTATATATATATATATATATATATATATGTGTGTATATGTATGCATATACACACATGGGGTAACTGCAGGAAATTTTCTTGCAGTCAGCCCTAATCTGGACCATCTGATCATAAGGACGGTCCAGATTTTCATATCTTAAAAAAAACACTATTCCTCCTCCTCTCCCGCCACCACCAGCAGTCGCTCCCCACCACCTCCTCCCCGGCCCTTCAGCACGCCCACACCCTCAGCCACGCCTGCGCCCCCGCCAGCCTGCGCCCTCAACCGCCCCTTGCCCCCCTCGCCCAAGCTGCCCTGCCCTCTCACCACCTCACCCACGCCGAACCCGCGTCCATGCTCAACGCACCGCCGTCATTCCTCCTCGCCACACCCATGCCCACGGCAAGGACCAACGGCGACAGCTCGTCGAGCGTGCACGAGGCGAAGGGGAAGGGTCGCTAGGGGCAATGCGGGTGGGAGGGCGAGGGGTGGCTAAGGGCATGGGCACGGCGAAGGTCCGGGGAAGAGGTGGCGGCGAGCGACGGCTAGAGGCGGCAGTGGAGGAGGAGTGTTTTGTTTTTTTTGTAGATCTGAAGATCTGGACCATCTTTATGATCGGACGGTCCAGATTAGGAGCAACCACATGAAAATTTCCTCCAGTCGCCCCAAAGGTAGCCTTACCTATATATATATATATATATATATATATATATATATATAACACCTGCACAAAGCGAGGGTATACACATTATGCATTATTTATCTCTGAATAATTTTTATGTGCATGAACGGTTGGGTGAGTCCAAAGGGACTCTATCCAATGATCATTCGAGTCGAATCAAAGTTTCAAATAGTTTTTAACCTAAGAATATGGCATCTTAATGAAAAGTTGTTTTAAGATATTCCTTTTTTATTTAGGCTTTGTTTCGTTAGCACAAAAGAAATGTAAATGATATGAAATTTTTTTAATGGCCGACTTATTAAAATTAATATATGTACTATATATTCTTAAAAAATTAATACTTTTACAATGTGTTTTGTATTCAAATTAATCTTCATTACCTCTAAGTATTCTTTAATGACGAAAAAAGTAATCATGATTATTTTCTGTTTTTTTAATGTAATCATGTTTAATTTGTATATATAAAATAATTAACTTAATAATACTTTTTATAAAAAATATTATATATATATATATATATATACTTTTGATATGATTTATTTTAAAATTTTTATTTCATTTACCCTATTTTTATTTCAACCAAAAGACTTTAATGCCTTCTTCCCAATTACTTAAGAACGATAAAATGACAGTACAGGTTCTTGTAATCACCCTATGCTCCCCCACGTAAGGCACAAGCTCGTGTTTAGAGTGTTCAACCACGGAAGACAATTACACAACCTATAGACAAGGACTGTTCTAACTTCTAAGAATCCAACCTTTTTAGGTGCAGTGGTCTCTTTATCTATTGTAAATGGAACTAACTAAAGAACTTATATTCATTAGCCACACAATTACGACTGAAAATTGCAGCAGTCAGTGTAACACCCCAAATCCGGTCCACGCTCATGAACCGAACCGGCATGTTACAGGCCCCGGTTAGGTCCGCTAACCCGAACCTAACTCATGCGGATCCAATCTCGGCGTCTTAAGATGAAGATATGATCCATCATGAATGAATAAATGTGCAAAATCCTAACATGGTACTACATGAATGACATGCAAATTAAATTTCACGCCATCACAATCGCGAGCAAAATCGATGAAAATTCTAAAGTAAAACTGACAGAGTCTCCCCTAA